>JARBEQ010252480.1:0-11057 GCA_030265355.1 Tritonia tetraquetra | reverse complement strand
CCAGAGAAATCCAGCCTCATAGTGCTGGCCCTACACTGTAATGGTAAAAGGGAATTGGATAAGAAAGAAAGAGAGAAACTCACCTGAAAGAAATAATAAGTAAATTGTGTTTACAATATTTTTTTTAAATGACCTAAATCCCACTTAAAATCGAAAAATTACACCCAAAACAATAAAAAAAATCAGCTGAGAATCAGGGTGTGGTCAAAGGGCAATAACTCATGAAATATTATCTTTTTGTAGAATTAGCAGGGCTGCTTACCTTTAGCTAAACGACCCCAGTCGGGTCCATGGCATGCTAAGGGTTCAATATTTTTTTTATTAAGAATGTTTTAGCCTGCATACATTTGACAATTGTAAAGCTTATAAAACCTCATTTGGCCCAAAGAAAATATTACATGAGAGGAAACTATAAACATCTTTTTCCACCAGTTCCTTCTCCTTTGCTGCACCAATGCTCCCTATCCACAGAGACATCTTGGTTGTCCTGTTCCTTACGTGTCTTATGTGATTGTCTTAAATTGTATGAATTGTTTTCATGATTTTTGTCCCCCTTGTTAATGAACATTGTACAGCCGATGAGCATCTTCTTGATGGATATAGGCGCTTATTATTATTATTATTATTATTATTATTATTATTATTGTTATTATTATTATTATTATTATTACATATTACAAGAAAAATTCAATATTTCTGTAAATATATGGAGCTTGTAAAACTCATTAGCTCTATTTGCAAAACTTCCTTTTCATAGGCCAAACTGTGGGATATAGGACGATGTTTGTTGCTGCAGACCCTTGTTGGACACAATGCCGCTATTTTTGCTGCTGACATTTCTGACGACAAAAGTGTTGTTATCACAGCATCCGCTGATAGAGTAAGTGATCTTTCTTTGTAACCGATCCATTCTCAGCAGGATTAGGTGTCATGTTTACATTGATTTGAAAGTTGTATGAAAATATCAACTCAGGATATTTCCATTAATGTTGTTATACTTATTTTTCACCAATAATGATACAAAATATACAATCTCTTCAAGCTGATAATGATTTAATTGAACATTGGCATTTTGACTCCAAGCCTGTAGAGGGTAATGATATGTAAAACAATTTCTGTAACAGACAAATCTATAATAAGTTGAGTACAATGTTGTGGTGGATAAGAGATCTGTTAGATGTATGTAATATTACGCTAAGGACATCCCATAGGATGAAGATTTCACATGAAAGATCCAGAGAGATAAAACCCTACCTAGGCAGAATTCAAACCCGACTCTCCTTCCGAAAGGTAGACAGGAAGGGATAAAGAAAGACCTCCACATCTAATAATGAGTGAACTAAACGCTTCCCAGAGAACTGATCCCAACCAAAATTCTTCATTTTGTTTGTTTGTTTGTTTGATCAGGCCCCATTAATACCGCAATGCAGTGTTGGGGCCAGCTCCTTGATCTGCCACATGTGGCAAAACAGAGAGCTAGAAAAGCTATGGATCCAAGCATTTTAGACAGGCAGGTGATCGGCCCACTGTGCCCACCATCCTTTACTGGCACCATGAGCAATACACTGAACAGTAATAATCATAAAATAAGGTAAATAAACAAATTACTGTAGTCACCTCCTCAGCCACAGTAAAATCTGGGAGACTTTGTCACTGTGGGCTTATGATTCTTCATTTTTTAAAAAGAAAACCATACAATGTTGTTGGATGAGCAGGAGGCTCCATGCAAACAAGAGAAAATTAAATCCCTTTTAGTTCCTTTTTATCGAAATGGAACAAACTGTAAATTTATAACTGCATGAGTTCTTGATCCAAATAATGCAAATTTTCTACAAGAAAAAATGAATGTGGATTTATGCTCACAACTCCCTCTCTGTTGCCCATTGTAGAGTGTCCGTCTTTGGGATCCTGAGAGTGGTCAAGCCAGGAAAGTGGTTTGGGTCAGTCCCACCACCTCTGTCATGTCTATCAGCTACAGTCATGGTTACTTTGCCTGTAGCTATGATGGCACTGTGTGTCTGTATAAAGGGGGAAAACTTATCAAGGCCTATACTGAGCATCGGAAAAGGTGAGAGAAATGAAAGCGATTGAATGGAGGTAAAATGTAATAGATACGACATACTTAATCATGCCAATTGCAAAGTTACCATTTTTCTTTTTCTTCTTTCTTTCTTATCCAATTCCCTTTTACCATTACAGTGTAGGGCCAGCACAATGGGTCTGGATTTCTCTGGATCAAGATATTAAGCCAAGCAGGTGATCAACCCACTGTGAATTTTTCTTTTTCTGCATCATCTGATACAAATTTTCCTACAAATGCAGTAGTCAGTGGTATACGTATCATGGAAAGTAATGAATTTTTTGTGTTAGTGGACTATAAAGGAAAAATTGAATAAAGAGTTTGAGAAACTTCCTAAAATTGAAAGTGATGATGAACATTCAATATGGCACTCACATACTATTGTAGATAATAAGTACTTTACTATGTTGTTTATCTTTCAATGTAAGATATACAGAGTTAATTAAATCTTATTCACCAGGAATTGCAATGTTGAAAGGAAAAATGTTTTCAACTTTTTTTTTTTTTGTGATAAGAAAACAGCTTTCAATGGTAAGCTTGAATGAATCATAAGACGTGCAATAGTTAAGTGAAATCATTTACTTGAGTCATGATACACAAAACAGTTCTTTATTTAATCGTATTATGATCACACTAAAAAAAATAATTTTACTTAGATTCAGCTCATTTTATTGCTATTTTAAACTACTAGACAAAATATATCAAGAAACTCAAACATTTGTCTTGTATTCAATTATTCTTCCCATCATCTCTCTAAAGGGTGGAGAGTGTTCATCTGCATATCAATGACCCTGAGAAAGGTCATGGTTACATCATCAGCGGAGGAAAGGACGACCTCATCAAATACTGGGACACTTCAAAGTATGAATTGTTTTTTTCACAAATGGAAGTTAGATTTTTAAAGAGTAATAACAAATAGATACAGTTTGGTACAATATATTCATTCTTACTCAATGTTGGCTTTCAACACAAGATTTACATACATAGATAAGTAACGTTCTGCCTCAGGCTGAAACAGTTTGCTGTTACTCAAAAATCGAGATCATATTTATCTATATAGGGTATTATAATAATGAAATTATGAGTATATTTAAAAAACTATTCTAAAGGTTGGTAATAAAATCTGCTTTCAAAGGTCCTTACCTATAGATTGTGTTAATGAATAATGTTGCAACTGTGTTGTCAATGATGATGGTGACAATTGATTTTATCCCCAGGGACAAGAGTGTCCAAACGTTGGCTGGCCACAAGAAAGCTGTCAACTGTGTGTATGTGAATCGCCTGTGTATTGCTAGCGCCTCCTATGACAACAAGATTAGAGTATGGGACTTCAACATAGGCATGCCACCCAAAGAGGAAGAGGAGGACGACGAGGAGGAGGAAGAAGCAGCTTCTCCAAAAGAGGATGAGATTGTCTCATAGAAACTCGTTAAATTTTCTAGACGAGTGGCTTAGAGAAAAATAGGGGGAAAAAATGTGCCAGTATCGTGTCGATAAAGATGAGAGCTTGAAAACTATTTATGACTCATCTAAACACTCTTTTTTTGTAAATGATTGGCTTTAGATATCCTATGGTTTGACCATTGACTACAAAGATTTAAAAATCTGAAGTGGAAAAGAAAATGTACAACAGGTACCATAGCGGCACATGTCTTGTCGTATTCAAGCTGCATCTTCACCCAAAAATGTTATGAATCAGATATGAACATTGAAGTAAGCTCTGGTTGACTGACTGATAGATCTTACGAGTTTACAATTTGATGTTAAACAATTAATATCACCGTCTCTCTTGAATAATGGCATAAAACATTCTCCTCACCATGTTGCCTTTCAAAGTATTTTAATCTCTAGCTTTACCAATAGATATTGGTAAAAAGATGTGATCTAAATATTGTTGCATTTCCTTCAAGTGCAATGGAACTGGTTAACCATTTTAATTTAACACTTTCCCAGTGGAATTCAGTTTCAACTAAACCATGGTATTATAATTATCAATCAGTTTATAGCTCAAACAAACAATCTGATATAATAATGATATGCATTTATATATCGCTCACATCCATACTACATAATATTCCCTTATGCGCTTTACAATATCAGGGCAATATACATACAAACAGCATGAAAAAAAAGGAAAATTTGTCTCAATCAATCATACAAATTCAGAAATAACTCTGTTTTTTAATTTTTCTTTAAAGAACAAAAAGGATGGGGAACTTCCTGTTTCATAGGATATTGCGTTCCATACTTGAAAGGCGCTGTGAGTAAAAGAACGCTTTAAGAAATTGGGCATTGGCCGTTTTGATTCTAAATTCAAAGAGTTGGACGATCTTTAAGTATCTGGTGGGTTGTAGATCGTGATGAGGGATTTAAGGTAATCTGGGGAATATTTTTATGAATGCATTTAAAAACAAGGCATGCGATTTTAGATTAAATTCTCTTCTATATCGGCAACCAGTGAAGCTGTTAGGATACATATTGTCCCTTAGTTTTGATCTAATAATAACCCTGGCAGCTTTGCTTTGTATTTTTTGTAGCCTTTCAGTGCAGGACTTGGCCATGCTGTAGAGAAGAGAGCTGCAGCAGTCTAGTCTACTTGTGACCGGGGACTTTATCAAGAATTCACAAAGAAATATTCATATTATATTATTTCTTCTTTACTTGATACTATTTATCTTTACTATTGCATACTCCCCTTTGATTTGATGAATACAGTCAACTCTGGTTTATCGCAACGCACAGTTTTTGCTTAATCGCAACTTTTCCCAAGACATAAGAAACAGAATGAATGGATTTTATATAAAAGTCGGATAATCACAACAATTTTGCCGCTCCTGTTGTGTTGCGATTAACCAAAGTCGAAAATTCCAAATCAGGTTTTGTAACTATTTGCCACAAGGTAATACTATCATAGCATGTGAATTAGGAAACAAAGGCTGATTTATTCAACTATACCTAAAAGATTTGAAATCATCAACAAATCATATAATATTATAAATTTTATTGGCAAAACAATGATTTGCTAAATTCTTTTTTTTCCTTCATGTCAAATTTGTATAAAAAAGCACACCTGTGATAAGTTATTGAGATTTTTTCCGCATTTACTAGACTCTACATAGAGTTTATTTTAAAATTTGTTTTTGAATGATTTTCAATTTGTATGATGATTTTGTCATGAATGAAAACGAGAAAATAAAAAGTCTGAACTTGTACAGTTATTCATGCTTCTGTCCTCTCGTGTCAGTCTCTGTGGCGGTACATGCTAAGGTAAAATGTAAGGTAAAATTCATTATACATGTATAGTGAGTCACTTCAAAATAATATAATAAATGGTTAATTTGATTACAGCTTATTGCTTGTACAGTGCCAATAAAGGATTATTGACACAGTGGGTCAAGCTTCTGCTTGTCTTCCTACAAGATAGGAAAGGGATAAAATCTGAACTCCTTGATCAATGCTCAGGGACGATGTAAACACTGCTTTCTGAGGCATAATGAACTTTTTAGTAGATGCATCAAAGAGAATGAATAGAAAAAATAATCTGCTCTGCTATTTTTTGTGATGACATGCGCCAGGTAAATTGTAAAGGAAAGGGGACACTAACTCTCATCTCCCCAATATTCACATACACATAGTATGTCATAAAAGGGTTCCTTGATTTACTTCCCTTGCTTTACTCAAACATGATAATTGTCCTCACTCTACAAAGTCTTCCTATGTCTTCGTTTGCGTCCAGGATTTTCCCAAACTTAATCAATTGTGTTTTAAATGGCCATCAGTTTTCTAAAATCACTATTATTATTCGTTGAGATTGAGAGGGACTCCTCTGTGCTGCAGTGGTAAAGCACTCCCTCAGGGAACAGGAGGTCCAGGGTTTGAATCCCAGCTAGAACATAACGTTTAAATGGCTTTTTTTCTTAGTATTTACTGTCTCAACCATTCATGTACCTTTAGCATTTGAATATTCATGGGGTAATACATTCTCTTCACCATGTTGCCTTTCAAAGTATTTCAATTTATAGCTTTACCAATAGATCTTAGTAAAAAGATGTCTACTTAAGATTATTATTAATCAAGAGGGACTCCTCTGTGCCGCAGTGATAAAACACTTACTCAATGAACCTGAGGTCCATGGTTTGAATCCTGGCTTAGTGGCTAGGGCAAAGAGTTTAAAAGGCTTTTGTCTGGCTGTGCAGGATCAAGTTCAATCAGATATGGACTATAAACAGGAGATCCTGCCTCTGAAATGATCACCGAGTGTTGGGAAGGGTGTAGCACTTACTCATTTTTTTCAATCATCCAAAGGGAAAAAAATAGATTCCACCTTTCACTGACAAAAAAACATACAAAAAAGACAAAAGTGTTTTCCAGGTTGTTTAATATATGATGATTTTTGGATGACATTGACAGGAAGATTTGGGATGACTCATCTACTACAGACTCTAATACTTACATGTCATGATCCACAAGATTTTACACAATTGACAGTTTGAGATGAATGAAATATCAGTATGAGTATGACTCATCGTTTTATATAATACAAATAAAAAAGAATACATTATTTCAAAAACGAAACAATTTAATAAAATGCGAAATATAATTCAAAAATTATATTTGGCCAGCACACAATTTTATCCCTTTTTCACAATCAGGTATTAAGTCAAGTAATGATATCTTGGCACACATATATACTATATAAACACACACACCATTGAGATATAATTCATGAATTCTTCATTACACAATAATTACTACCAAAGGGTACTATATGACCAAAGATGAAATCCATCGTTGATGGTATGAACAGTGTGGTCAAGTAGTCAGATGTTGTAGTTGTACTTTTTAGGAGCAGGGTTTGATTCCTGACTCCTGCACAGTGATAAAAATACTGACTTTCAGGCGATGACCCAGGGCCACCTGTGGGTGGACAATAATACAGACCCGTTTGCAAATAGCTGTCATTGAAAAAGCCCAAAGGAAAGAAAGCATAAAAGGCTTAAATACCACCTGGCACAATGGGTGACATTTAACATGAAAACTAATCAATTAATTAATTTTTTGACATTAAAGGCCTTTCTTCTTTGCACACCTTATTTACACTCAATACCTGATTTGGAAAATAGGTGACATATACAACAAAATGACATCACATTTATTCAACATAGCAAAACAAATTAAAAAGTACTTCTACATAATATGTGCAACGAGTAAACAATATTATCTTTTTATATCACATACTGGAAAAGACGAATATATAAAAGATTGTAAAGAAAATATAACAGAATTATTGCATCCAAAAATCTTCTTTTAAAAAAAATATTGATAATAATGTTGATTTAAATCTGAAAACTCAAGCTGAATTTGCAAAAAATAATTTTAGCTTTTTGTGCTGCTGAACTTCAAATGAATTGTAAAATCAAGTCAGAAGAACAAAACTTGTTAAAACTAATACTCTTTCCGATTCAATTTGGCCTAAAGTTGCGAGTATTCTTTGTTTTTCCCATACCAAGAGTAATTTCACCAATAACATTTTATGGATGGACACATTGAGCTGATCATCTGCTTGAGTGAAACACTTATGATCTATAGCATTTCCAGTTGTAAGTTCCGCTATCCCTATATTTTGTGTACCATTTAAGGTTGAATATTGTGTGGGTCCTAACACATTAAATATAAGAAATGTAAAATGATTAAATCTTTTAACTTTTCAAGTTTCCTATTTTAAAAATTGGAAAGGCATTACAGATTTAATCAATATTTCTGAAAGTTCCAATGTTTGAAGTTTTAAGCCCTTTTCAACACATAAAGGTCATATCAAAAGAAGATTCCACGTTAATACCCATAAAAACTTTGAAAGGACCAGAGATAAAAATCCCAAGATGTGCTGGCTCCAACCCAGTTATTCGCATCAAGGTCGACTGACTTAACCATTGAGCTAGGGATGCCCCATAACAAATATTTATCATCTCTAGAATATTTTGTGATCACATATTTAAAACAAACAACAACACTGTATATGATGGCTAGTTTTCCAGGTTGTTAACGGTGAACACAACAATTTTAAAGGACTAGATTAAAAAATGTATTAGCTACCCCAGAACCTTCAAGACTGCTTGAGGAGTTAAATCCTAATACAGTCTGATGTTTGCAATAAATCCTCTCTCACGAATGAATTACAATGTTTAATCCTTCTCTAACATAACAATTAAATTCAAATCCTGAAAACATTGAAAAATTGAAATGAATATCATATCAGTAATTCTTTCCAGACAATAACACAGATATTATTCGTAAAACTCTATCACCAAAATTTAAAACAAAATATTTAAACCATCACATTACTCAAGATATTTAGGTGATTAATACAACATACTTGTTAAGGAGGAATAAAAAGCGATGACTTTTTTGTTTTTAAAAAATAGTGCTGAAACAATTCAATTTTTCAAATTTTCTTATACATCTATAATCTATAGAGATTCATCAATATAAATGTTGTTAAAGCAAGACATTAAAAGCAAAGAGATCATTATTTTGTCTCTTATTTAAGCTCCTAAACCAAACAAACTCTCTGCAGTTAAAATTAGACAGGTTTGCGATTGCCAGTCAAGAAATAACATCTTAAAACAATTAAAGAAACCATAAGTGGTGATAATCCACAAATGCGACTCTTCTCATAAGATCAATACCAAAGGTAAATTTCCACATTTTGAATCAATATCACGTTAAAAAAAGGTGTTTGGGGCCCGTTTCTCAATTTTCACAAATCGGTAGAGGACCTGACTGTCATTATACAGATATTTGTGAAAAACAAGCAAGAAAAGATTATTCTTTTGTTATGAAAGGAAATCTTTAAAATAAAAACACATCTAAATTACTTACAGAGATGAAAGCCACTTTCATGTAAAGATACTTCAGTGTACAATAAACTATTTTGATGTTGAAAAAATTGTTTATATATAAATACAAGACTTGCCATTAAAAACTATAATATAAGGGATCTCTTCAACAGTTGATCACATTATTCTGGAATGAAGACAGAGAAAGACTACAAACAAATGGCATGACATGATGCCAATAATGCCAAGCAAAAATCGAATGCTGCATGAGGAGGAGGGGTTCGTAGTGCAGTGATTGAGTCACTAGCCTCTGAACGCTGATATCCAAAGTTCAAATCCTGATGGCGCAGGATTGTTTTTCTGGACTTTTCAGAATTTTCATGGCTTTGCCCTGGAGATTCATGTGGAATCATCAAGTCCTGTTGAAATGCCTTTGATGTAACCTATTTGTTTATAAAAGAAACAAACAGCTTTTGATGCTGCAGGATTTCAAAAAAGCCACTGAAATAGATAATTTCAACAGATTTCACATTGGTTTCGCTCACAGTCCCCCACATCCCCTGGTGGATTTCTATGAAAATGTATACAATACCTACAGACAGACAACACATTATGAAATTATTCATTTTCAGATCTTCATATTTCATTAATTAACCTATGAGTATGAGTTACCTATTATGATACGTGTGGATATTACAACCTTACACATTTAATTCATCCACCTCTATGTGTATGTAACCTACCTACTCATCATTGACACTATCACAATAAAGCTATCATATTTTGTGCCTGAGATCAAAATAAAGTGTATTTCAAATAAAATCTGTAACATATTAAAACAGTTATAAGCATAAATATATGAAGAGCCATAAACAAAATCAAGAGAAAAAAGAGTGAAGATATAAAATTTGTTTCACATCTGTGAAAAATATTATCATGAAAAAAAAAACAAAAAAAAAAACAACCTTAACTGATTAACTATATATTATTTATCACCTTATGGCAAGATTGCTGATAACCTGTAACTGAAATCTGAATGCAAATCTTACAGGGTGAATCTTTAAAAAAAAGAATTGACATTTGATAAAAAGCTGCCTTGATTCAATTAATTCAATATCAACCCATTTGCTGTCATCTACTTCTATTACTGCAATGTTCAATAGTACACACATCTGTCAGTGCCACACTGTTTCTGTGTAACAATTGTACAATTCAAAGTTTCTAATTGTTGAAGTGGTGGAAAATTGTTATATTCAATATGTATTTCATTTGTAAATGGCTAGTATAATTTTTGGAAAACAAAAAAAATTATAAAGGCTAAGATTATGTAAAATAGTTGGTCAGACAAATATTGTGAAATAATTCTCCCATGGATTGCCTAAAACAATCTTATGTTATCCTTAAAACCACATTTTCATTTTTTGCTTGATTGGGCCCCATAACCCTTTCTGCTTTCAGCCAAACCTATGTCCCTAAACCCCAACCCTGTGGCATGTAAAGAGTCAATACAGTCATGCAGTTAGCGCCAGCTCAAGCTCCTACTCAAAATTCTAATTGCAGGTGTCCCAACTACTATACATGACCAAACATATGGCTGGAAATGCTATGGATCCAAGGGTTTCAGACAGACGGGTGATCAGCACAAAGAGTCCATCATCCTTTATTGGCACCACAAGCCTTACACTGAACAATAAAAATCATAGAAAGGCAAATAAACAAAAAACTATTGCCCTAGTAACTACCCCTCAGGTAAAAGAACTGTCAGGGTTTATCAGTTTGGGCTAGTTTTTGTGTATAATAATAATATATGACTGAATTGCCTACATTCAAAGAACATAAAAATATATGTTGATCAAGACACACATTTTCTTTTAAGAAAGACTAGTTGCAATTACTGTAGCATTCCCTCTTTCCCTGCCTCCACACACACACAAAAAGAGACTAACACATTGATTTTTGGTCCTTATAAAGACAAAACAGGGGTCCCAGTGGCACAGAGGTATGGTTCTTGCCTCTGAAGCGAAAGGTACATGGTTCGATTCCTGGCAGCGTCAGATATTTTTATCCGTGAAACTCTGTGAAAACCTATATGCCACTCCCCTGATCCTATTCAGGTAGGTGGGATCAAAGAACCTAGTCCT
>JARBEQ010252469.1:0-11058 GCA_030265355.1 Tritonia tetraquetra | reverse complement strand
ATGAGGGGTCGTTCCACTTGCCAAACAATCAAAAGGGGGTCGCGGATTGAAAAAGGTTGAGAACCACTGGTCTAGATGCTATAATAGTAATATGAGAAAGTAGATTTAGGTTTATCTGTATCAGAAAGAAAGAAAGTAATGTTTGCTCATTATGAGAAAAAAAAGTAATGTTTTCCCTCAAAAGAGTCTCTTTCTTCTTTCTTTTGTTCTGTAGGGAAATTAGGTTAATTTTGCTGTCAATCCCTTATAGTGATTTGTTAAGAGTAATATTGTATTGACTTTTTTGTCAGTAAATGGAAGTAATTAAGAAATCCTTATATGACATAATTCGTGTGTGAATATTGGGATGGTAAGAGTTATTTCACCGTGCCCTTCACAAGGGCTCATGTCATTGCAATGATTAGTGAAGAAGATACTCATTCTATTGTTTTGGTTTGACATTGATGTTAATTGTTGTATGTTTCCAACCAACTTTGACACAGCTGTTTGACAGGGAACTGTGCTGCAAGCAGTTACGATATTCTGGCATGATGGAGACTATTCGTATCCGAAGGGCTGGCTATCCAATCCGCCATCACTTTGCCGACTTTGTGGATCGTTACCGGCTTTTAGCAGATGGAATAGGGCCATCCCACACCATGGATTGCAAAGCCGCCTCCCAAAAGATCTGTACCATTGTGTTGAAGAACACAGACTATCAGATTGGAAAGACAAAGGTTTTCTTGAAGGTAGGTGTGAATGAAACATTCTTTCTATTACTCTAACATGTTAAGAGTGCTGACAAATTCTCCTATGTTTCTATACCAGCTGGCTCTCAACTGTCCTCTCTTTCTTTTTCCCTGAGTGATCCGATATCGGAGACTGGCTTTCGCAGAATTTGGCTAATTGATCCTCATTTCCTCCTCAGGATCTGTGTCATAATATAGACTTGCCAAGCCCTGTGTTTTAAAGACCCTGTCCTGTTATTCACGAACTTTAAAACTTGTCAAATAGCCTGTTTTCGTTGTCTTTATTAAACAATCCTGGTTGGTTTTTTGTTTTTTTCACTTTATTATTATTATTATTCTCGTCAGCTCTATTAATGTCTAGTTTTTCTAAAGTCTCATCCTGTTTTTATTTTATTTTAAGGCAGGCTTGCATTGTTGATGCAAGTTGTGTGATAGTGCTGTACCATTGTTATTGTTCTGTATGTGTGTGTATGGGTGTGTGAGTCATTGTCTCTTTAGCCAGCGGTACATCGTCTTGTGGCTCTTCCTGTTTGCTCGTCGCCCCTTGCTTGTTTACTCGAGAGGTCAATCCTGTGCGTCAATATGAAGTAACATGTTTTACCATTTAAAACCAAGTTCTCCTTCCATTTGTATCTGTGTCTTGTTATCCACTGATTCTATAAAAGCATCAACATGCATTCTGTATGAAAGATAACTCTGGTAGTCTTAAATGTTTGCTGAAATCCCCTCGAAGACTTAGAATTATTGAAATTTCCCTGCTTATAGATTGACCAAATATTACATTTAAAATGGGTGTGATTTGAGAGGGCAAAACTGTTTTTATAAAGGTGCTCATAACTCAAAACATCAAAAATTTACTTTAGGACTTCTTGTTTTGTTATCCTTTGTGTTGCGTGCAGCTCCATGTCTAGCATTGGAAAACTTTGGATAAGGTAGAAAAGGCAAGCAGGTGATCAGCCCACTGCCCATACCTTGAATAGCAGGACGAGCACATTTTTAGGTGTTGCCCTGGTTTTGGCCATAACAATACTTACTGGTACGTTGATGGTAAATGCCAAAATATGGTGAATCCTTTAGGACTGATGGCTCAAATATATGAGCTTTTCCATGTAATGAAATGTAACCAAACCCCTTTCCCCACACTTTCCACCTTTCCACCGAACAGAAGGGCCAACCACCTATAACTAATTTGCAAGCTTTTTCCCCACAGATCGCTGTGTTACACATTATATGTTTGTGTTCTGTGTGTTGTTTGGTAGCTGAAGGGGGATTTGTTGCTTAGTGGTAAACAGGAAGTAATGGGTTCAAATCCCGACAGAGACATTGGTATTTTTTCATTTGAAGTTTCTTGAGTTTCGTGGCTCTGACCCTATGGATTCAGTATTATCCCGAAACGTTCGATTGGTTTTTTTCGCTTTGGAAGTTTTTACGTTTTCATTATTATTTTTCCCCCACATCACACAGGATGCTCAAGACGCCTACCTGGAACAACAAAGGGAGCTAACTCTCACCAAGAAAATCCTGGTCATCCAGAAGACTGTCCGATCCTGGCACTGCCGCCGCCAGTTCCTGAAAACAAGGAAAGCCATTGTCTCCGCTCAGACAGCCATTCGGTGTCATAAAGAGAGGCAACGATTTCTGGTGGTAGGTTTTCTTATGTTGTTTGTATTACTGTCTTACCCTTTCTGGTAACTTTATGTTGTTATCCAAACCACAATATACCCCCAAAGAGTGTTGTGGCCAGCTCCATGTCCAGCATTGCTGAACACATAGCTGGAAAAACTCTGGATCAGGTAGATACGGCAAGCAGGTGTACCCAGAACCTTGAATGGTACAATGAGCCCCAAATTATTAGGTGTTGCCCAAGTTTTGACCATAACAAAATTTACTGTTGCCTTGGTGGTGAACCCCTCAGTTATAAGAAAACTGAGCAGATTTTGCCACATAAGGCTTGGTAACTTTATCAATAGAGTTTATTGATTAATCATCCCTAACCAGTTGTTAACACCAGGGGAAGACGTAACCTATCAACTGCTCTAAATTCCTGTTTTTTTTCGACATGAAAGATGGCTAAATAACAATTTTGATAAATATCTCTTATTTTTCTATTAATAATATCTTTTTTAAACACATTTATGCACTATTAATTAATTTATATTTTGAAAAACCATTTCCACCTCTGAAAATAGCAGTTCAAACAGGTAGTTATGCTTTTGAATTTTTTTTCATTTGCTTGAAAAAGTAAGATCACTGTGATTGTTTTAAACACAGCTAAAACTGTCTGGCATTCCTCATTCAGCAAATTCAAAATGGCTGGCAGTCAGTGAGTTTAAAATACCACCACTATGTCTGCATCACATATTGTACCTTGATGTTAACATGTCTGTTCTATTCTGTCCACCTATTCTAGATGAAACAAGGCTACATGAGACTGCAGGCCGTCATCAGGTCTCGGATTTACACTGCTCGATTCAATGTCATTCGTGGATGGGCCCTCAATTTACAGGTAGAGAAATTTACTTACTGCCCCTTGTCTCAGGCTGATAAAAAGGCTCCCCAAAGTTTTCATTCAAAACAAAAGTATTTGGAAATAGAAAAAAGACTTTCAATAAAAAAAATTATTTCGGTGTCATTTTCATTTTTTTTTAAAATCACACGTTTCGGGGATTAACGGAAGAATTTTTTTTTCAACTTTCAAATACGTATTTACTTGTCTGAAGCTCCATGTTGCCGTATCTTCAGCCTGTCCCATTAGCTCTGTTATGGTTAAGAATGGTTTTGTCCCAACAGATCATTCTATAAGTCGCACACTACACATAATATGCTCATGAAGTTACATCATTGGCACACCTTATGCTAAATATTTTTTCAAAAGAATTGGTATTGTATTATCTCAATTTCTACATCGTTAGCCACAACTGACTCTATAGAATTTGAACCCCCCCTTCCCCCAACACACATCCCTCAATACATAACACACTGTACACCGAGGCAGCACACTTGAGGTAAACCAGCTGCTTATTAAAGATGGCATTACACTTAAGAGCACCCTTCTTTCAGCAAAAAGGGATTTAAGAACAAAAACAACTTGGGTCCATTCATCTACCACGACAACAAAACCACTTAATCTTGCCATTGAAAGATATAATATTTCAAATATTCAATCTGATATCTGCAACTTCTTTGTTCAAGCCATAAAACTAACTAAGTGTTGTTGTTCATTGATATATATCTATATTTGCCTGCCGGTTTATTATGTTCACAGAGATATTGCCGTGGATACTTGATACGTCAGTACGTCCAGAAACGTATGCTGGCCATTATACAGCTTCAAGCATCAGTCAGGACAATCTTGGCACAGAAAAAACTACGACGTCTCCGCATAGAGGTGAGTACGTTGTGGACAAGCTGTCTTGTTCGTCTTCATGTCTATAGCGATAGGGGGCGTCCCTAGTGCAGTCGTCAAGTCATTTGCGATGTGGAGAACCGGGTTTGAGTCCTGCCTAGTGCAAGATTTATTTTCTCTGGATCTTTCAGAATTTTCATGGCTCTGCCCTGGAGGTTCATGTTGAATCTTCTCAAGTTTTATAGAACCGCCTTTGATATGACCTCTTCTGAGTTGAAAAGGGCGTAGAATTTCAAACTTTTATGTTCTTGAAATAAGTAGGTGGAATTATTGTAAAAGTGAAAACTCATTAAAAAATATGGCTGCCTCAAACAAAGTAAGTAAGAAAGTATGTCCCTAAGAGCCTTTAAAGCTCATAGGGCCGGAGCTTAACCTGGTTTCGATAGTGTGAAATGAACAAGTGACCATTTGTCACTTTCTGGATAGGATGCTGGTCTATCGCAGAATACTTTCCCAAGGCTCGTTTGAGAATTGGTACCCATTTCTACACCTAGGTCGAGTGAGGCAAATGGAGTAAAGTTTCTTGACCACTGCGCCTTTTGCTTCAAACAATGTGAAACATAAGTCAGAGAATTCGCTTTCAAGAAAATTGTGAAAAACCATCGTGGGGTCATTATTATGACATACTACCAGCTTCACTCTGTGATATCTCAGTAACTGTTCAACCTATCACGATAAATGTAGTATCATTAGAAAGAAGAATTGCTGCCCTCGATAACGGTACCAGCATCTGTCTGTAAATATATGACTTCTGACTTATGTTCCAGTTTACCAGAACCCATCACATATATTTGTAGGTACAATTGGGAAAGAGATAACTCACATTAAATGAATTCACTATTGATATTGTGACTATTGTGGACAATTTTTTTGCTATTCTGTATGACATCATCTATTGTGTGTAATGTTATCTATTTTCATATATGCCATTCTGTATACTTACTTATTCTTATGATTTTGAAAAGCACGTCTGTAAAATTAATTTCTTGAATTTAGATGAATAATAAGGATTATAATTATTAAAAAGAGGGTTACTTGTAATAAATAGAGATTTCTTTATATTTACTAGACTTCCTCCTCCTCAACCTTTTCAAAAATTCCAAATTACTAATCCTCTTTGTGTTTTCGTTGTTAAATTTCAGTATGAGATGAGGATGGAAGCAGAGAGAATGCGCCAAGAAGAAGAAGCTGCTCTGAAGAAGAGGATGAATGCCAAGAAAGCCAAGGAGGAAGCTGAGAGGCATCATCAAGTAAGTCCTGTCTGTTGTGGTGGAAGGGAATTTATCTACAATTGGAATCATTGAAAACAGGAAAATGGGAAAGTGACAGAAAAACAGCCGTAGAGAAGAAAAGATGTTTTTCGGCTCTGGGGATCGAATCAACGCCTGCGAACGGCACAAACTCTGTCTCATCAGCAATAGTGGGTAACACGGTCTACTGACTGAGTCATCGGCCACTTTGCTACATTTGTAGCTGTAATATCTATTGTCCCTAGAACGAGAGGTGTTGTCTGTCAATGCGATTTAATCATTACCATCGTATTAATGATAATTGTGTGTTTTCAGGAACGTCTATTGTCCATAGAACGAGAGGTGCAGCTGAAAGAAGAACAACAGCGAATGGAAGCCTTACACAAAACATCTCAGTTTGAGGCTGCAGAACTGCACCGAAACGACCCCGTCAATGAATCCAAACTGGTACGCAATGTTTTCCTTGTTTTGTTTTTTTTCATTCATGGTCACACAGCTATAGAATCATGGAGCCCCCACTGCCTCTTTCTTGGTGTGAAAATGTGTGAAATGCAACGTTTGTGAAATATGATGGTATGTAGGTTGTGAGCACGTTCAAATGTGGACACGTTAGGGCTCCATGACTATACACATTATTATCTTTCTTTCCTTTTTTCCTAGGAAATTCTCATGTTTTTCACTCATTCCGTCAATTCACAAACGTGTCAATTTTTTCTTTGTTCTACTTCATAAAACACAGCAATGGTATATAGTCATCCTGCCTATGTCCGACCTCCCCGTGTCCATCCACCGTCTCTATTTTTTCACGCTTCTAAGGTGAAGGACATACATAGATAGGATGACTCTATAGACATTTGGTTAGATTTTCTCCTTGTAATTCTATGGTCAAACAGATGAATGGCATGTTCTTCATGAATGTTTAGACTCTTATTGTTTTATCTGCCTTGATCAAGCTTGCATTTTTCTCTGTTTTCAAACTAATCAAATGCATTATTCACTTTTTCCCCATTCTTATCTAAATTCCCCCTTTGCTGAACGATTCCCTTCTTGTCAATCTTTCTATTTTAAATATCGTTGCTGTGTCTCTTTTAATCCCTTGTCATTTACTTTTTCTTGCTGCTTAATAATTTTATTTTTTTCAAAGCTGCCCACAATTTTGGTGTCTTTACTAGCTATAGAATTGATCTCTATTTAAAATGATTCAGAGTTCTGTTGAACCGAATAAGTGTACAGGTGAAATCACACCTATGACTCTTTATGGTCGGTGTGGAAAACTACAATAGGTACCTTCATAGCTCTATTAATGTAATGAGTTACCAAGAGTTAATTCTAAAGGACAGTTTGTGTTATGAGTACCATGTTTATAACCAGCCTCTCCCCTTTCAAATGACATCTGTCTTCATGGTTATCTCAATGTTTTGACAGTTGTTGTTGTTGTTAATCCCTTTTTTTGCTGTGAGCAGGCTACTCTTAACAGCGCAATGCGATCTTTATTAGGCAGCTGGTTTGGCAGAGTTATTAGGGAATAGGGTACATAGCTTTACGCCCAAGAGGAAATCTAAATCTATTCTTTAATTTGCCAATTGGTGCCTTTAGGACCTACTAGTGGTGATGGGTTACTTGTAGCAGATATGATATTGTCATATACAAGCTGTTGCATAGATTATTGTGCATGTCACAAGGCTTGATTCAGATTTCAAAAGTTGGCAGCTTTGTGACATATATATATGATATATTGTTTTGTTTGATTTCTTGTTCATTTTCAATTTTAGGTTTGTATTTTGTTTTATTTCCCTTTCTGTACTTTTAGGTTGATTATGATGTTGTGGTAAGCTTTGCAATGCCCCCTGTGTTGTTGTTGTTGATAACCAAAAGGTCCTCCCCACCTTTCTCTGTTCTAAGAAGGAAAAAAAAAAATCCACACAAAAAAACAAAAAACCCAAAGAACATGCACTTCCCGCCTACCTTTCTCCCATCAATCCCGATATTTACTTTCTTACTTACACTATCTTCAGCGCATTCTCCCTCAGCCTCTCTTCCTCTCTGGCAATCTCGTCTGACCCAACTCTAATGAAATCCTGTTTATCTTTTTTTATTTTGGTTTACTAAGTCCATTTCTTGGAGCAGTGTCATCTTCATTTGGCCGGAATTACACAGGATAAGCCAAGCTGTGCCGTGGGTCATGTCGGAAATAGTAATGATCAAAATTGACCAAACGTTTTGATTGGATCAATGTAAACGATTGCTCTATTTTAATTGTTACCATTTCCGACAAGACGCCACCACACAGCTTGGCTTTTCCTGTGTAATTCAGGCCTACGGCAACTGATTCTTCCCAATTGATACCATGTCCGTGTACAGATGTTGTTTTTAAATGAAGAAAAACGGGTGTCTTCATCGATCTGGTGGCACTTAAAAAACACCTTCCCAACTGATGTCTGTGCTTAAGTCACACTTTGCTGGGAGGGGGTGTTCTGAGTGGCTCCCTATCCATAAGGATATTAGATAATTGGTAGTCAGACTTAAATAACAAAAATAATATATATGATCGCATCTTTAATTTATTTCTTTATTTTTGTTATTCACTCAATTCGAAATACCTACAAAAAGGGGAAAATATATGCTTATAAAAGATAAGAATAGATACATACGGTCGTACATAAATCACATGTACAAAAACATGCATACAGCATCTTTATTTTACCTTTTAAACTCAGTCAGGCATTTGTTTTTAAATATTTGATGTACAGAAATATAATGGTTGTGCCCCTTGCTTCCACTGTGTCCTGCCTTATTTTTCTGCCATTCCCTGTTTTCAAATTTTTTTTTAATTGATTTTTTTTTCCCCTTCAATTTTCTCTTCTTGTACAACCCTCTTCCCTCTCCTCCATCACACACTTACAAACACACTCCATCATATCATCTCAACACACACTCACACATTTTCTATCCATAAAAATGAACATTTCCATGGGTGCATGAAGATTGATAACTATTTAATTATGAAGACTTTTATGGACTTAACCTGCCATGTAGAACATGATTGATTGCCTCCAAATCTTTTCCTTGTACTATTCTCACCTTTCCGCCTGTATTTTATTTTGTTAGGATTATTTTTATTTCCTGAGTGCTTGCTTTTGTATTTTCCTTTATGGTGACATATTAAGTTCTTAGATAACAGCAAAAATTGCAGGGTTCCTGCGCAGCCCTCAAATTCCAGGGATCCCTGGAAATGCCCTGGAATTTAATTGTGTTCCCTGGAAATGCCCTGGAATTTTGTCTTACCAACCGTGTATCAATAGAAAATAAGTTCTTGCTGCAAAGCTGCAAGTGTAGTTTTCATGGTGTGATATGATATTTTGGCTCTGGAATTTAGCCCTGAGAAGGCTCTGGAGTGTAAGAATTTAGCCCTGGAAAAGCACTGGAATTTAAAATTGTAGCCCTGGAAAAGCTCTGAAATAATATTTAGAAAGGGATGCAGGAGCCCTGAAGTTGGGATGGATGTCAAGGGTGGTGATAGTCTTCCATCAATAGATTATTGTTATTCCTAAAGAAGATGGATATACAATTTTCCCGCTTCCTCTCAAATTAGTTTTTAAATTGTTTTAAAAAAAGACTAATCAAGTCATTGATGTTTGAATGCCAATTCCATTATTTATGAAATGGTTAATCCTCAATTATCATTGCCCGTCACCTCTGTCTGGGTATAGGTTACTGACCAAGGATTTCCATCTTTGTCTTTCCTGAGAATCTTTTCTAGAGTCTGCTCCAGGAGTTGCTGCTTTTCTAAATTTCCAACAAAATAGAACACATCTTGTACTGCTTGACAGCCTATCAATACTTGCTTTGTGCTTTGATTGCCATCATTGGTGTTAGAAGTCGGTTCATCCATTTCTGCCTGAATGGACAATAGCTTTGTTTCCCCTTTGCTTGTCGGGCTGTTGATTGTTGCCTTTATGACAAAGTATTTCATTTCAAACCTGATACTTCAGTTGGAAAACAATTGGAAAAACTATGTTTTTAATCGTAGGCTCATAGGCTGGAGCTTAAAGGTGGATTCTCATGCACTTTGCTTTGTACGAACCTATTATGACCCGTCTTTTAATCACATGTAAACCAGTCTAGGTGAAGTGATGGAGAATGTATCAGTGGCAAAATACTGTACATGAGAATGGAGAGTGTGGTGCATGAGATCCTGCCCTAATCCGATTTCAGTAGCTAGCGTCGACAAGAGACAATTTGTCACTTTCCAAATAAGACACTGTTCTGTAGCAGATTAGTTTCCCTGCTCTCAGTAAGAATTGTTACCCATCTCTACTTCTGAGTTGAGTGAGGCAACTTGTGTAAAGTTTCTTGCCCAAGGATGCAACAAAGTGCTGTAAATGGGACTCAAACCTCTCACAACGCTAGCCATGGCACGCTGCTGTCTCACTTTTCCTCTTCACCAAGTTGTAGACAAGATGATGATGATTATTTTTGTGAATTCTTCAGTCATTACTTTCATATTTATATTTTTCATCGTTTGGAGAGAGAACACTTTTGATTGCTGACGCTGAGAAAAAGAACATTGTAGAGCAACTCACAAACAATGGAGAACACCTGAACAAATGTTGCTCTTCATTGTTATGTTTCCCAGTGAGCAGTAAGCGTTCTCTCTGTAGCTGCCCTCAGATCTGATTGGTTACATGATGTGACCGCTGGTCACTCCACAGCATGGTTGTTGTTATAGTCAATATTGATAGATAGAATTTAACTGGGGTGGTTGCACATAGAACTACAGTAAAACATCGTTATATTGCCAGCTCTGGGACCAAAGGAACGTTTGCATTATAAAGAGAATGACATTCTTTGAAAAAGTGGTTTGAGTGAACAAATTATCACATGCAGACTTTATGTGGGAATGCGGTTAACAGGAGGTGGTATAATGAGGTTTTACTGTATATGATTAATATAATTATTAATATAATTATTCTTTCCTTGTTTATTCACTGTCTTATAATGTAATGTGCTCTTATTAAACACGTTGTAGATGTGAAATTTTAATTGTGATAATTAGATAGATAACTGTAGATAACCCGCCTTTCAGATGATTTTTCAAGTGTTGAAGGGGTGTGAAACAAATCTCTTCTATATATCGTGACAAAATATTACTCAACAAAATCCAAGTAGTTTTTTCAATGATTATTATAAATTTGATGAAGTGATTTATCTATCTGATTTAAAAGATTTTGCACCGAGATGAATGATGTATTTGATGAGAGCACATTAGACAAGGCTTGCATGTGTTGGTATATGATGTTACAGTATATGAATTGTTGATACTCCTATTGCTGGTCCAAAAAGCATGAGGGAGTGGATGCAAGGGTATCTTTCTCTACAGCTGCTGCATGATGGGATTAATTATTTGTGGGTTTTGTTTGTTTTATTTATCTATGACGACATGAGAATTGTGTTTTTGATAGATGTGATATATTCTATATTTTGTAAGTTATGGTAGCAATCAAGATTTCAGTCATTTTCTATTTGTCTTCCATTGTGTGTGCATCCCCGCCTCTCTCTCTCCCTCTCTCTCCCACTCTCTCTCACTCTCTCATCTCTTCTTTCTCTCTCTCTCCCTCCCTCTCTCTCTCTCTCTCTCTCTCTCTCTCTCTCTCTCTCTCTCTCTCTCTCTCTC
>JARBEQ010252458.1:0-11058 GCA_030265355.1 Tritonia tetraquetra | reverse complement strand
TCTTATTACTCATGGTAAACCAGTATGTGTGGGGTCATTATTTGGTAGGAAACAGGCGTGAATGAACTTGATCCCAGCAGAAACAATGTGTTAACCCACTTTGCTCGGTAGGACAGTGAAAGTTAAAACAAACAAAACCAAGTCATTTTAAACATTTGGGGGTGTGGTTATGACTTTTGATTTTTGACATTGCAAACTTTTATATTTATTGTTGGTATTTTCTTTTCTTTTCAGATGAACCAAAGTGCTTTGAAAAGTCTAGTTCTGAAGTCCAAGAAACAGTGTAATAATACAGTCTAGTCTAATATATATAAATTTTGTCAATTCTTGGGGGGAAAATAATGGGCAGATAGGTGAACTATTACATACTTCAGAGTTACAAAGCAGAGATATTAAGAATGTCTAAGCAATAGGTGTACCAGACCTGCCAACCCGACGATTTCGCATATTTTAGTACGATTTTTTAAGCAAAATACGCGGATACGATTTTGACTTATTTTTCCTCTTTGGGAGTACAATTTCCATGTCGGATCGATCAGCACAGGTGTTTCGAGCGATAAGACCTTATTTCGCGAAATAACAAATTTGGAGAAAGGAACAGTGTATTATTTATTTACGCATGTGCAGTGTAGTCTAGTATATCAATGCTCGGGTCATTTACAGTACCATTTTTGTTCAGTCATCGATACTATCTCTTTAACGATATATAAAGACTAAAGACGATTTCTAAATAAAACTCTCATAATTCACTCTTATCAGTGATCAGAGTCAGACGAACCAGATCGGTAAAGAAAAAACTAAACGAAAGCACGGAGTTGGAAAATCGTTTCCGTCCGAGCGAGTGATCAAATGAATAGATTCATTTTAAAATACTAGTTTTCAAATGTAAAAAAGGCTGATCGTGGTCTTGGCTCTTCACTAAATAAAGTGTAAACGAGCAGAGGAGATTAGAGATCGAGCGAAATCTGTGAGCTCTGTCACTGAATTAGTTTGATTCTTTTCAATAGTATCGAACTCACAGAACACGAATTAATATCTTATTACTCATGGTAAACCAGTATGTGTGGGGTCATTATTTGGTAGGAAACAGGCGTGAATGAACTTGATCCCAGCAGAAACAATGTGTTAACCCACTTTGCTCGGTAGGACAGTGAAAGTTAAAACAAACAAAACCAAGTCATTTTAAACATTTGGGGGTGTGGTTATGACTTTTATATGCTGTTGGATTGTCAGAGTTTGATGTGGGAATGAATTACATAAACGCCATTCCCACACTAGTATCTGGGGGTTCATCTATATTATAGAGAGATAATAACATGACCTTCAGCACAATGCTTAATACATGAAAATTTGCTGAAAATTTTGATTTTTACGTAGAAAATACTCTCTTTGGCATCACATGAAAATAGTATTTCTTAGTTCATGGAATATTAGGCTTATGTGTATCTGTGCTATTATATAATATATAGTATTTAATGCCATGAAACTTGTTTAAATTAACATTTTGCTCGTAAGCGCGTCTTTACACAGAAAATACTAGTTTTGGGCTGATGTAATACTAGTTTGAGTCTTTGAGGGTTAGCAGGTCTGGTGTACCCAAAGTGGCAAATTTTCCCAATTTTATCAGTGGGGTAGCCACAAGGGCTACAGTAAATTGTTTATTGGCCTGTCTTTGATTAATACTGCTCAGTGTATTGCTCTTGGTGCTAGTAAAGAGTTACGGATACAGTGGGCTGATCACCCGCTTGTCTTAAATTGTTTGATCCGTAGCATTTCTGGCTTTGTGTTTAGCCATGCATAGTGGTTGGGGTGTCTGCATTCATAACTCATACTTAAAACAAATAAACAATGGGTATGAACATGAAGAGAACACTGAAGTCAGAGGTATAATGAAAATATCCCTTTAGTTTAGTCTTGAATAAAATTGTTTGATCCATAGCATTTCTGGCTTTGTGTTTAGCCATGCATAGTGGTTGGGGGGTACGCATTCATAACTCATAATACTCAAAACAAATAAACAATGGGCATGAAGAGAGAACACTGAAATCGGATATATAGTGAAAATATCCCTTTGGTCCTGAATAATTTTTATGTTAACTCCTGGTATAAATATAAGTTACATAGTATGAAGAGGGGGTGGCTAATTAGCTCAGTTGGTTAGAGCGTGGGCTCTGTCTCTAGCTAGGCGGTGTTGTACGCCACAGTGTAGGTTCGATTCCTACTGTCGACATTCCACTTTTCTTCTATGGCACTTCCACACTTTCCATCCTTGCTTGATAATATTTTAAGTGGCTGCTCCCCTTTAATTCATTTATAATATGATAGTAATACTGACTCTATGAACTTGAATCTCTGGTGTCCATTACTCTATAAATGCTTAAATATCAAGAGCAAAGGAATGTAATAGTATAGTGATAGCTAGTGCCAGAAAAATAGCTGAGGTATGCAACAGTGAGAATCCAACTGACACAAGGCACTCTGCCTCACCGGAGATAGAAAAACATCTGCCCATGCAGCCTTGTCTAACAACCATGTTCAGTGCAAGAATCAGATTTTGAGAGGCTGCATAGCTTCAGTGTTGGTGTTCAAAATCACACGTCATTTGTGTACTTTGTGGATATTGACTTTTTGATTGTAGTGAAGATGTGGGTACCAGTACCAAGCACTTGTTAAATGAGTGAAGATGAATGACATTATGTGGAAGAATGCTGTTATAGTACAGTAGAAAGTACATCTGAAATCAGAACCCCGGCAAATCGGGACAAAATCTCAGGGAACAGAATTTTTCTACAAATTTGGGAAGGGTCCCTGGGTAATTGGGACAATTTTTAAAGTTGCATTGTCTGGGAAGAATTCATGTTTATTAAAAACAAAATGTTACCACAACTGGGTTACCCATTAGCATGCTAAGTAATAAGGCGCTGAAACGTATCTCCTGACACACTCGGTCAGCACTATTGTCAACGACCAATCCGCCCAGTCACAGATTGGATTGCCTTGACGCGGTAGAAGGGCTTAAGTACTCCAAATATAGAAGGAAAACCAAAATCCCCATGACCGACCCCCGGTAAATGGGAAACCCAACTAATTAGGACGATTTTCTTGGGAACTGAGGTTTCCTGATTAGAGAGTGGTTCTACTTTATTGAGTTGTTTTCCATTGTTGTGTTTGAAAATATGATGAAAGTTTTGAATGATTTTATGAAAGTGGCTAAATATGACTTGTAATTGCACTGTTCAATATTGATGACACATGATGTAGGTATGTTTAACAAATTAATACATTTCATTATATTTATTATGAAGTATGGAGTTACTGGTCAATTCTTTTCACATATCATTGGTACTGCAAGCAAATCACTTAAGTTGGTCATGGCGCTTTTTTCAGGAGACAAAAAATAGTACAGAGAAGACATGTGAGGAGTGCTTGTCTTGTATCCTATCGATCATGTTTTCATTGGTCCATTTTAATAGCCTTGACATCATTACCATGGGTCAAAGGTCAAGACAATTCCCCATGAATTTTCAGCAGCTTAGAAAATCTGAACTTGTGTGGTTTGTTTGCAGCACCTCCTCAAACTCATTCTCCTGACTGGGATGGTGGTAGAGTAGCTGAGACACGAGGGATGATTGACTGGCCAGTCTGTGCCATTCGGTCCTGTCTTCTGCTTTCCTCAGGAGGGTTGGATTGTCCAGGCATGCCCTGCCCTTGATGTTGTCCATCCAGCATTTGGGTTGTCTTCCTCTTTTCCTGCCCCCTTCCAGTGTTTCCCGTAGAACTGTTTTGCAGGATATTGTGGGGTGACACATGTCTATACCACAACAGCTTCCTCTTTTTAACAAATGTTAGCAGGGGCTTTTGTGGGCCGGCCAGCTGGTTTACTAAACTATATACATTGTCATTCTATCTGTCCTTCCAAGATATTCCCAGGAGCCACCTGAAACAGTGTCGCAGCACAAACATTATGGTATTCTAAAGACAGCGTTTTTCTTGTCTTTTTTATCTTTACATTGGGAAAGGAGAGCTGAAATTACAATGATAATTTGCAAGAACATCTAGAAGAAAGTGTTCATTTTTTTTATCTAATGGGTTTCCAAATTTGATGTCTGTTCACTCCATTCTATACAGACAAGTTGTGGCGGAGTTGGAAAAATAACACATCTGAATGCAAAGATCAGGGTTCAAATCAATCCTTGTTTTCTCAAAAATATCTGATGTGGGATAGACCACTTGTTGTTACTCCCAACCATATTTCAAAATTAGTCACAGTATCATTGCATTTAAAAAACGAGTGACAAGTAATTTTCAAAAGCTTTATTTCATACTTAATGATTAATGGCATCGTCTGTTAAAAAGATCATGTGTATAAATTAGGGCTTGATCTCAACATGGTTATGGTAAAGAAAAAGTAAAAAGAGCCTTTTACAAGGGATTGCCAACTGAATAGGGCTGTAATACACCCAGCTGAATGTCAACAGATATATTAACATTTCCACTGCATGATTGAATTCTACCATCACAGTGAAACAGAAACCTTACACCGAAAGGTACTAAAAGGTTATTGGTAAAGAGAAAGAAAGACAGTGAAACACAGAATCATATGTGGAAAACTAAAAGTAGGCTGACCACCTGATTATCCTGGACACCTGATCCATAGAGAATTTACATCACAATTCTCATATTATGGACAGTTAACTTTAGAAATTGCATATTGTTGTGTTTGTGTTATAATCTGGTAAAACATTGAACTCGGACGGTTGGTGCATAACAATAATACAACAAAAGTAATTGATACAACAATGTGCAAAAACAATTCACACAAACATTTTTCTTTCACAAAATATACATTATTTAATAATCTGTCTACAGCATTTACATTTCTAGACTGTCAATAACAATAATATTATTTTGAAAATGACATCACCAAGTAATGAGAATATTGATATACTGGATCATCATGACCATTTAAAAATGGACGGTTTTACAGGAACATCTAAAACTTTTATCTAATCAATTCTAATAGGGGTTGATCTGACCATAGTGCTGTCGCGCTGTCATACTAGTACGAGCATCAATAGAAGATGCCCATCCAAAAATGATCTTTTTCAATCTACTGTTTCTTATCTATTTTTCATATTTCATCAGACACTTGCATCATTTTCTAAATTCCATCCAACAATGACATACGTATAATAATAGCATGTATATTATTATCATTCACCAGCGCATCAAAAAACTTCCACAACTACAACTGATCACAACTTGCTTGAAACACCAGGATTAGGTCCCTGCCACTCTTCTCCTGTCAATGAAAATGTATAATATTCATTTAATTTATTAAGGTTCATTTAATATGTATTTTTAGAGATATGATAATAATATAAGATGCCTTATGTGGCAAAATCTGAACAGTTTTCTTATAGCTGAGGGGGTTTACCACCAAGGCAACAGTAAATATTCTAAGGGCCAAAACTTGGGCAACACCTAAAAAAAATGTGATGCTCACTGTGCCATTCAAGGTTTGAGCACCGTAGACTGATCACCTGCTTGCCTTATCATCTACTTGATCCAGAGTTCTTCCAGTACTGTGTTCAGCAATGCTGAACAGGGAGCTGGCTGTAACTCTCGTTTGGGTATAATGCGGTTTGGATAACAAACAAGTTTCATTCAATCACAGAAAGACAGAAGAAGACAAATAATGAAATACCAATTATAACACATTACAAGAGTCGCCGCCTTAACTAAGTGCACACCTTATAAATGCATATTTCGCATTATCACACTCTTTTAGAAGGTGGCTAGTGAAGTACTTTATTATTAAGTTGCACTCTTGTACCTTCAAACTTAAAATAGTGAAGCATTGCTACATTCTCAGATTCATAACTCATTACTCCAAAGTTTGAAAATTTGACTGCCTTCTATGTTTATCAAATCAGGGAATTTAGCCTTGCCCCACAATACACCATGAATTTGAAGGCCATATTTTTGGATTAGTACTATTACTATTAGTATAGAGCTCATTTGGTTGTGGTTTCCACAATCACTCCAAAAATTAACGATGCCGACAGGTGGTGAAACTTCAGTGTTGAATGTCATTTTTCTCTGCTTAATTTTTCTACCACTGCACTGTCACACATGTTCTTATATTATCACAGTTCTTCTTATCATCAAACAGCAGAATAACTTCATTTTAGCTTTCACAACAACTTACCAAGTATTTGAGCAAGAATAGGGAACCGATCACTTCCAAAAATCATTTCTTTTTTACCATTTACATCAACCACTACCATAGGGGAACCAAATGCCTGGATGAAAAAAAAGGAATGTTGTAAAATCAATAAATCTCAACTTGTGAGAGGTAAACTTTTCTTTTTTCTATTTATTTCTTTTGTTATAAAAGCCTGCCAACCATATTGATTATTGAGTAGAAAATGAGGACACTGTTGCAGAAAAACAGGACATTATTAGTAGAGGGATAGAAGAAAGACAAGGGTGACAAAATATCTTAAAATTTCATTAAAAACTGAGAACAGGTTATTTGACGCTGATGAAATTACACACGCTCTTCCGGTCAGGGGTGAGCTTGGAAACTTGAAAGGTCAAGAGAAAAACAACCATGCACAGGTAGGATTTGAATCCCAGATCTTCACATCCAGAGATGAGTGACCTAACTACTCAGCCACAGACGCCCCTCACCTATCATCAAATCTAAATCTTTATTTGATCTTGAAACATTATTGCAATATTATTTAAGTGAAAACAAATCAATATCTTCAACTATGCACATTCATAAGAAGAACTGCACTAAATATGTAATCAAATACTTCACAGTATCTGCTCCCCCACCCTGTTAACTCATAGTTTCCGACTAAAAGAGCATTCCCATTGCTGGCTTGCTTGTCCCATTTTGCCTGTAGGGCACTATTGAAGATCTGGCAACTTCTTTGTTCCAATCCTCTCGCTGTACTGTTAAGTTTTACCTTTCTCGGAGTGGTGTAGTTTCAGGCCTTTCCATTTGCTGATGTTGTCTCCCCCCACCACTTCCTTTGCTTCCTTTTCTTGAAGACAATAATTAAGCTTGAAATTGTTAAGACGGGAGCCTCATTATAGAGACTGATACCAATGATTATATATAGTATGATGGTTCACTAGTGACTTTTTGCGAAGATTCTATGCGAATACCGTCCCTTTCCGGATTCAGGGCGTTGTTGATGAAACGAAAGTATTCGAAAGACGGAGATGGCATCGAAAAGGAAGCATGTTTCGGGAGATCTTTACTCAGCAATTAATTGTAGAAACGCTCGACAAAAATATGAATGTAGTGCAGCCAAGGATGAACCAAGGTGAGAAATGAGCCTCCACTTATTCTGTTTGTTTTTTCTGTTTATTTCTGTTTGCCTGTATCGAAGTCCTCTATCTATAGTCTTTTCCTTCCACTTTCTCACTTTCAACACCGTAGCTGAGCTATAGATTGGAGAACATGTCATTTTTTATGTTTTCCTTTCCCTTTTTGGGGGACCTATAAAGCTTAAACACTTTGGCTGGGCGCCTCTGGTAGAGGCTACTTCTATTTACTCTTGATCTAGACGGTCTATCTTCTTACTGATTCCCTACACTGTATACCTAGATAGATAGAGATAATGTGTCGATGATTAGATTATATGATTAGGCGAGGATGGTGTTCTCTGGATTTATCTCTTCTCAAGAGTCTAAAACTAAAACTTTAAGTCTAGCTAACTAGTAGCCAGCTAAATCATATCTATCTAGATATCTACCTATCTAGATAGTATAGAAGTAAATGTCCAAGTGAATATCATCTTTGCCTTTCGATTTCACTTTAAAGTATTAACTCTTTATATGATTCTGATTTTACAGATGCCGCAAATGGATTTAAAACAGGAGAAGACAGGATTTGGTTGGAAAAACAATGGAGGAGGTAGCAAGAAATGGCTACACGTTGTGCAGCAAACATTTTGAGGCCAACCAATTCAATGTGCCAGCTGAGAGAAAAAGTCTGGTCTTTATGGAATGACGAAGATGCTAGTGCTACGGGTGGTTTTATTGAAAGATTTGATCGTCTTTTGAATGCCTTTCTTCTTCTTCACGTTCGACGGTTGTCTACAGTCTAATTCCAGCAGATGTAACTCGCGAGCAATCGTCACTTGTTAAAAGCAGCTTGCTCACAGTAAAATAAATTTCTTATTCTTCTCGATCACTCAGTAAAAGGAATTTAACAACGAGAGCAACCTATTGGTCAACACCTGTCTGAAGCCCTCATTGTAAATTCAAAGTTTGATTTTCTTCCAAAATGGCCTCCATACTCACCCCTAATTCCATAGCTTCATCCGTTGTACTTTTCAATCTGTCTTTGACTTCTTTATCTTTCACACGTGATAGTAAGAATTTAATATCCTCCTGGTTTAATCCAGCTTTGTTTGCTGCCTTGGGACATAGATTTCAAAATAAAATATCTTAATTTTATTGAACACATGAAAAGCAAATATAAATATGATTAAAAAAATAATAATTAGAGTAAACTATTTGTTCAATATAAATGTTTGTTCCTTCTACAACTTTTCAATAAAAAAGCAGGCGTTCTAAAGTTGTTTGTTGAACATCCTTTAACTCACTTAAACTACCTGCACTTTTTTTTAGCAGACTGGGCTAGCACACTGTCACCTAGCTCTGTACATTTAAGGGAAGCATCTCAAGTGAGGGTTAAAAAGAACAAAAAATCCAGTGCTGACAGGATTTGAACCATGCAACTCTGTGTCTACAGGTGGGAAACTGAAACTTAACCACTCAGCCAAAGATTACCCAATAAGAATTTCATCACAAGACCAAAATGAATACAAACAAAATGATTCACCTCAGCAATGCTTTCATCATCTGACAGATCTTCATCCTGTAACATTATAAAAAATGAGCAAAACATCTTAGGTGATAATAGAACAAAGTTATATAATATTTACATTCTTTTACACAAGTTTGAAATATTTGTATACAAAATGAAATGAGCCAGGATAAATCATCCTTTAAGGAAGAGCATGTGCACACACACACATGCATGATATAATCAAATTATTGTCGACGGTCAATGACCTTGGATGTGTTGAACTTCGGATATATTGATATTTATTTCACTACCCCAAAGACATCAATTTAAACATAATCGATTGTATTAGTCTTTCAAAATTAAAGAAAGCCAGCAACACAGAAAATTTATTTTCTTTTAAAAGTAATGCTCTCAAGAAATTATTTCATGACATAGGTCAGATTTTTAAAATGCTATTACTGACTCTGTTCCATCCTCTCATCCAAAATTCTCTCGATACCGCTTCCACTTTTTCTGGACATTTCATATCCAATGCAATGAGAAAACGCTGTGCCTTAAGTGTTCCTTTCTCAAACATCAATTCAAATGGATTCTGAAAATATAACCTCCATATAATGATCAATCCCACAGCTTAGCCAAATGCTTACACAAACACAATTTTCTAAAAAATTATTATCATCATTACCTGCTTCAGAAAGTACTTTACGTTTTCATGTTTGATTTTGATAAAATTATAGTAAATTATCCATTTCTTCTTAATCAAATATGAAGTACTATCAATTTAAACGAAAATTAAAATAATCAAATTATTTAAGCTTAAAATGGATGATATCTAACTCCTTGACATCTTAAAATGTTTGTCATTAATTTATCAATGACTGCCTTTGAGATGACCTTAAGGTGTTGAAAAGGGTGTAAAAGTAAAACAAACAACTGTTTAATCAATCTAAATCCATGAGAGATTCATTCTGGAAAAAAAATGACACAACGGTTCATTTAAAAGATGAACAACTTGCCTGTGGAATTATAAGAGGAACATCAAAGTACTGACTACATCGCTGAACATCAATAAAACTGTGTTTACCCTTATTAGGGACCATTGCTGGTGGACGATTACCTACAGTAATAGATGATTTTTAAAAATAAATACAATATAGATAAATATACATGATGCAATGTTGTGGAAAACATGAAATATCCCATGCCAAAACTGCACAAACTTACCAGCCTATTTTTAAGGACATAATATTGTGCAAAAACCTATCAAAAGGAACAAATCGACAGCACATGTAAACAGAGGCTTTTTTTCTTAGAGAGAGAAAATTCATTTCATTTTGATCAAAACAAAAGAGTTTTATATGATGACTTATCTGATATACTTTTCATCATAAACCTAACTATCTTAATGCAAAATAAGTCTCAACGGGGGCCTCGTTGCATATTGATCAACACTTTCGCTTCGTGAGCAGAAGGTACTGACTTTGAATCCCAGCAGTGACTCAAGGATTTTTTTCCTTTGAACTTTCTCGAGTTTTATGGCTCTGACCCTGATGATTCTAATGGAATCAAGTCCTATCAGAGATGAACTATAATTCAGAGGTCCCGCCTTGGATATGACCTAAAAATGTGTTGCCAGGGGTGTAAAACTAACAACTTTAAACTTCGTCTCAACCAGCGCTTAACCAAAATGGTAAAAATATGTTTATGTTTGTTCTCCTGTGCCTGTCAAACATTTCCACTGAATAAGTCAAAAAGAAATATATAGAGAAAAATGAAAGGAAAAAAAGTGATACTGTCACCTGAAGCTTGCATTACTCCTCCCAAGAAAAATGGTCTCAATTTCAGATTTATGTTCCATCGACTTTGATATCTGCACATCACCTATTACAAGATCAAGAAAAGCAGGTTTGAATCTAATAAAATTGATCTTCGATGATACATATTTTTTAAAAATGATTATAATTAGATAGACTCAATTATGGGAGACATCTCAGTTGATACTTTTAAATTTTGCAAAGGCATTCTACAATGTAGGAATAATAAGTGACCAAACACGGCAATGGATCAGAGCCTTTCTAAGCGGTAGAACTCAACAAGTTGTGATGAGTGGTCAAACCTCAGAAATAGGCCATGTAACATCCCATCCCCTCTCCTTTGTGACCGACCTTGCTGCGGTGGAGAGGCTTGAGTGATCTAATGACTTTGAGGGCTATACCAAATAG
>JARBEQ010252424.1:0-20005 GCA_030265355.1 Tritonia tetraquetra | reverse complement strand
GGAGAGAGATAGGTGGATGGGCGAGAGGGGAGCACGATTGGTGTGGCGGGTGGGGGCTTTGGGCGAGCGGGGGGAAAACCGGTGGGGCACAAGGGGGTGGATGGGGTGAGAGCATTTTATAGGGGAGGTCGGAGAGAAAGGGAATGGTGGGTTCGATAGAGGGGAGACGAGAAGATCTTTTCAAAAATTCCAGTCTGTCGCACTTTTGGTCATATGTGTATTTTTGTTTGATAAGGTGTCTAAATTAGGTGTCTCATCATCCTCCTCCTCCTCCTCCTCTCCTCCTCCTCCTCCTCCTTCCATCTTGCTCTCCTCCTCCTCTCCTCCACCTCCATTACCTTTCAATGCACCCCACCCCGCCTTCAGCAATCTTCCTGTTTCTACGATAACTGCTACGTTTTAAAACGTTCTGCCACCAACACGACCACTCTGATGATGATAATAACGAAGATAATGATCATGATAATGATGATGACGATGAATATGGAGTAATTATCTCGGGTTAAACCACTGCCGCCGCCAACCGGATGAAATTGAAAATGACCGCCTTTAGCGAGTGTAGTGGATTTTTTTCCTGGGAGTGTTTTTTCCTCAGTAGTGGAGTGTTATTTTCCAAAAGGTTGTGGTTTTTTTCCTAGGAAAAAAGACTACTTTGGCGAGGGTAGTGTTTTTTCCTCGAAGTGTTTTTGCCTCCTACACCGACTAACAAGAAGAAATGAAGAGGGCCTCTCGTGTCTCAGTGATCCGACTGTGGCGCTTCGAAGTGATAACACGAAAGCGTTAAGACCACTCTACACCTTTCGAAATATTTTCATATAATTCTGTTTTTATGGGCCCTTGACCTTGAGACGTGAGATTCGTGTGCCAACATGAATCTTGGTAGTCACATGCGCTGTTATCATTGCTTGATATCGTATCGACAGTTGGTTTCCTCTTCGTTGTTGTCGGACATTCTATCAATTATTAAAGATGATTATTTTCTTGCACTTCTCCATTATCATATCGGTGGGCTTTCATACACTTAAGCATCACTATCATCTCTACATTTTGCTGATGGTAACATGTTCCAGTTTTTCTCTAATCAGCTTCTTCCGTGGAGTGTTGATTGACTGATAGGATATGACGACCAAGAAAAAATGCTGTAGCAACAATCGAGTTGTTTAAGTTTAAAGTTCAAACAATCTGTTTAACACCCCCATTTTACACAGTCAAGATAATTAAAGAGGGCTGTTAGAAATTGTAGTAGACCAAAAGGTAAAAAAGACAACTGGAAATGTAAAAACTTTCAAATGGAACAAAACAAGGCGACGTGGAACAAATGTTCATGTGTAACCCTTCCTACACTCACAATGGCTCTTGCTGTGCAGACGTCGTATATTTCTATCACAGTTGTGATCGCTTTTAGGAGGCGAGGTAGCCGAATGGTCTTGACAACGGACTTCCATCGCGAGGGTCGTGGGTTCGAGTAAGTTGGAGAATTCATAACGGGGAAAACATTCGTAGGATCATTGCAATGATGTCAGCAACGGGTCGACCTATCGAGATTTAGTGAACTATTCATATTTGAAAAAAGTCCACCCTCTCCCCTTTCCCTACCTCACCTCATCTACTTTACATCGTTTCAATATTGCAAGAGCAGACTCAGTGGATTCAACAATTGCACGTTTATTACAATGTCATACAAAGCGTTTCATGAGAGCGATTCAGGATAATATGTTTTATCAGACGTGAAATCGCAAGAAATAAATAACAAAAATGTGTTCCATTGGAGCACAGCAGTTCTCAATTTGATTTTGAAATTTAATGAAAAAACTACTTTGAATATATAATTGATATTTTGTCACAAGTTGGAGGATTCCCTTTTCTATCAAAATATGAAATTTAAAAAAGTCGCGCCAAAATGAAAAAAGTGTTTTATCGTAGCTCGCTATTACCGCTACTTCTACTACTACTACTACTACTACTACTACTACTACTACTACTACTACTACTACTACTACCTACTACTACTACTACTACTACTACTACTACAACTACTACTACTTATACTACTAATACCACTACTACCACTACCACTAATAATACTAGCGAGTTCCGATAAAAAAAACATTTTTCTTCATTTTGGCGCGACTTTTTTAAATTTCATATTTCGATAGAAATTACCACTACTACTACTACTACTACTACCACCAATACCACTACTACTACTACTTCTACTAGCACTACTACTACTAATAATAATACTAATTCTATTACCACTTCTACTACCATCACTCGTACTATTACTCTGATGATGATAATAACGTTGATAATGACGATGAACGAATCTTAGGAAGACGACGACGATGACAAGGACGAGGACGACGATGATGATGATGGTGGTGGTGATGATAATGATGATGAAGACGAGGAATGTGACAATAATATTTATAATAATGAAGGTGGTGAAGATGGTGAAGATGGTGATGATGATTGTATGATTATTAATGATATTAAAATCAACAGTGAAATCTGGTGTATGGGTGAATATTTTGAATGGTATTTGTGTTGGAAAGAATTTATCTCAGAACTGATAGTGTGGACGAAATACAGTAAAGATGATGGTGATAATAATGATGGAATATTGCTACTTCCAATTCAGTAGCGGGGTGCCCATCTCACCCAGCGATAGCGACGTGGCATTCAGATATGAAGGTTTGCTGCGAAATAAGCCGGCTTACCGGACGAATACGCTGTTCCGGACCAACTGCCGATGTTCTCCATCAGGGCGGACCGGGGCAGCAGGTGGCAGTGCTGCACTATTGAAATACCCCATGTCGTGTCCCATGACGGAAATATCGTGCGAGTAAGAGCAGCCCTTAAAGGTCTAGTCACGGGAGGGTAGGGGATGCTCCTACGCCTGAGAAGGAATGGTTTTACCACCAAAGACGGATGTGCAGGGCCAGCGTGCGCAAAACGGAAGTACAGCGCAGTACAATCATGGATGGACAACAATGATATGTCACGTGATGGTGCTCTGCCCGTGGAGTCCCGCCGGGCAGGTAGAGTGCCGGGGCCCGCGACTCTAAGGGGCCCACTCCAAGCTACCGGTGGTCACCCCGTCCGATTGCGAGAAGCCAGGCTTCGGAGAGGGAGGGTAAAAGCGACTGGCCGAAACAGAACATCAACCACACAGGAAGACTCTAGACCGCTCAACATCCTGCAATGGAGCGCGGAAGGAGTAAAAAACAAGAAGCTTCCCCTTACAGAGAGACTGCATGCAGCCAACATAGACGTGGCCTGTATACAAGAGACGCACCGGAACCAAAACCATAAATTCATCATCTGGGGATACCAAACCTTCGGGATGGACAGGGAAGGACTACTCATGGGAGGAGTGCTGGTGCTCGTCTAAAACAATGTCCCAAAGAAATCACCGTGGACACGAATCAGCAAGCTGAAATTCAGGGAGTCAAGATCACAGTGGACCACTCAGTCATCACCATCTATAACCTGCACTGTCCTGTAGATAGCACATGGCCACACCAAAAGAAAACTGCTTGGTTGTTGGAGACTTCAACAGCCACTCAACCTGCTTGATCAACTTGGACAAGGATGGAAACCAACTGTGGACGCTCACGAAAGCCATGAACAATGAGGACATGCGAGCGGCTCCTGTCGCCATCGAGAAGGACCAGGAGATGCTGACATGACGGAGAGCCGCCAACTGCTTCATTGACCAATATGAACAGACCACTACCAACTACAGACTACAAGAGGCGTTGAGACTGCTGGAAGATTGGACAAATAAGTGGCTGATCACCATCAATGCCAGTAAGACCACCTACAGTCTCCAGCCTATCTACAGAAGTCAAGATCAACGGATACATCCTACCAGCTGAAGATACCCCATACAGGAGAGACATTAAAATCCTGACCCAGGCAGCCAAGTTCAAGAGACTGCCAGGCCATCCCATGAAAGGCATCCATATATCCAGGATCACACGACCAAGAAGATCCCCCAGTTCCTTGCTGGATAGATGTCCAGATACCTGTCATCTAGTCTAGTGCCCCATATGTTGGCCGAAAAGACTCGCAGAGCGACACCGAGAAGAGGTCCCTCACAATGGAACACATCCACAACAGCTTCTCCCAACAGCTTCCCCCAAAACTTTTTATTTTACTGACGGCTCTGCTGAACAAGCAGTCAGAAATGGTGGCGCCGGAGTCTACATTAGGAACCCAGGGGGGTGGGGGAAGAAAGGAAAAGATCTCCCTCGCTACCGGCCTCTACGTTACCAACTTCAAGACCGAAGCTGTTGCCATCAAAACCGGCGCAGCCCACATTGAGCACTGTCCTGACACCTCCACCAATGTTGTCTTCTTCAGTGACGCCAAGTCCGTTCTACAGACCCTCGAAACTGCCCAAGCTAAAGAGCTGAACTGTCTGGCTTCGGCCCTGACCTCCTGTGCAGAGTCCATGCTGTTGTCCTACAGTGGATCCCTTCCCATTGTAACATTTTGGACAACGATACTGCAGACACTCTCGCAAGGGAGGGATCTGAGAAGGAGCAGACCGACAAGTCTACAACCTTAAATGAAGCCAAGAGCATGAAACACAGCATGTAGATACAAGAACACCCACAATACAACAGAAACGACCCATACCATCTGTTGTCTAGAGCCGTGCAGTTGATATTTTTCTCAGGTTGGGGACGGGCCGCAATAAAATAAATTACCATATCTACACCAAGTTCCGCATTGGCCAGTCAGTGCAATGCTCCTGTCAGACCGACAGTATGGCGACATAACATCTATTGCAGACGTCTCCACACAAGGAAGACCTCACACGATAACTCGGCGTGTCCATCTAAGTGTTCAAGAAGAAGATAATAAATAATAATAAAGAATGGCACTTATATAGCGCATATCCATAAAGTTCATCATGCTCTATGCGCTTTACAAGGTATAGTTTACCCCCGGCAGGCCATAGAACTCCTTCTCAACTCCCGAGCTACCGGTAAGGCGCTTCGGCACTAGCATACTGACAAGATCGTTCGCTGCCCTCGGCCGGGTACTCATTCACACCTGAGTCGAGTGAGGTAAGCAGAGTTAAGTGCCTTACCTAAGGACACAACACCAATAACATGTGGTTGTGAATCGGATCGATATAATAACGATAATAATAATAATGATAATACCACTGATAATGATAATGATAATAATGGTAGTGATAATGATAATAACAATAATGATAATAATGATAATGGTAATAATAATGATATTACTAATAATGATTAAACATTCAAATAAACCCAGCATACGTGAAGTTATTATCTCATGCTACACCACCACCGGATGAAAACTAAAGAGACCGCCTTCACCGAGGGGAGTGTTTTTTTTCCTCCTACGCCGGAAGTATTGGTATTTGTTATGTCTTTGATACTTATTTTCACTTTGCGAAGGCAATGTTTGTCATGGTGTTTTAAGCTATGGGATGATGTTGTCTTGCTAAAGACTAGAGAAGCACAAATGGTATTATGTGATCCATCCCCCTGAGTCGGTCGTAAAGGTACACACCCCTTTTAAAATATCTATGTTTTCACCAAATACTCGGCCTAGACATACTGCGCTATCCTTTTCACAAAGCTCATGAAGGCTGCCGGAAGTTCAAGTTCAATGTTGAAAAAATACAGAGAGAAATGTAGAAAGCTTCCAATAAAGACAATAACAATGATACAGAACGTTTCGGGTAAAACCCTCCTCTGTTTTGCATCAGACCTTTACATATTTTGATTCGATAATTTTTTTATTGATTTCTCTTTCTACACACTGGTGTTTGTGTTCGTTCGTTTTTGTTTTTTGTCTGCATTTTTGTTGTTGTGTCCAGCTGAAGAAGGGTTTTACCCGAAACGTTCTGTATCATTGTTATTGTCTTTATTGGAAACTTTCTACATTTTTCTCTGTATTTTTTCATCCTTTTCACAAGAAGGGCGAAGAAGACTAACATTGTTTGTTGTTTGATCAAACCCCGTTAATACCGCCGAGCAGTGTTGAGGCTAACCGGAGATGACTAGTGATATACCAGTCTCCGGGCTAACCCAGTCATAAAAGGAACACAACATACCTGGTATAAATCCAGGCACCCCGACCCCCCAAGCATGGCTGAACACAGGTTTGGGAATCCTCTGGATCAAAGAATTACAGACAAGCAGGTGATCAGCCCACTGTGTCCTAAACTCTGTATTGACACCATGAGTAATGCACTGTAAACCATCATCAAGGTCAATATACAAATTAATGTAAGAGATTGGCGAATATGCTACTTTGAGCGGAGACTAACAATTAATTAGTATCGTTCGCTCTCTTCATGAAAATGGCAGTATGAGACACGTGTCATTTAAAAACATTTTGTCAGAAAAAGGGGTCACATGTATAATGTATTCAAAGGAATATTAGATACTGATTATTTGGGGGAAATACCAACTTGTGTTATTGCCCAGCCGGGGCTATCTTTTCTGTTTCTCTCCTTTGCATGCATGCAATTTATGATGACCTTAGAACGTATCAAGGATAGAACGGACTATTACAACACATGTTGAACGCTATTACGTGACATGACATTTTATTCAGTGTTCCATATAAATCATCATTTTGTAACATATAGGGGCCTACTTATCAAAATGCCCAAAGTGGTAGAACTTCCCAGTTTTCATCAATTGCTGAGGAGATATCCACAAGGGCTATAGTAATTTTTGTATTGGTCTGTCTGTGATTAATACTGATCAGTGTATTGTTCTAGGTGCCAGTAAAGAGTTATGGACACAGTGGACTGATCACCTGCTTGTCTGGAATTCTTTGATCCACAGCAAATTCCGGCTCAGTGTTCAGTCATGTATGGCCTACATTGTGTGCCTTTCATGACTGAACATAGGACTGGCCCAACACAGCTCTGCTGTATTGATGGCGTTCGATCAAACAACACATACTCATCAAAGGCACTGTAGTTGCAAAGTACGTCACACACACCATGTTAGATTCTACTGCTTAGCATTCGTTATCGGGGTCGTTTAATCTTTTAAAGTAGCAAGTATTTCCAGTCTGAAGAATATGGCCTCGAGTTTTATTTACTATGTTTATTGAGAGAATATGATAAAATACATAATAACAGAAAATCTCTCAATTCCATTCCAAAATTAAAGGTCATGTGAAACCTCTTTTTGCATGTCTATTCATTTTCTGTAATAAACACAGACTGACCTGGATGTGAGTCAAGAATAGAAAAAGTGAACATCAGTATGTCGTCATGTGTCCAGAAAATTGCTGTACTCTCCTGTGTATTTGTCAAGACAAGCTGTAACATAATATAAGCAATCTCCCCCCTCTTATTTTTTTATATTTCTCTGTAGATATTATTCTAAGATGGGATGGTTGTGTAAATCATATTTTGCCGAGACAGGGGCCACTTTAGCTTTACAATAACTGACCACACTTAAGCTCCTATCGTCCATTCTGATGCCATGATAAAGCATGACTTTCTTCCTTGATTTGAATGAATCTGGAAATTGTTAAACATCATTACTTTAAATGTGCGGGTGGTTGGCGGGACCCCTTCTGTGGGCCGGGTGGTGCTAAACCGGTCCACACTCTTTCCTTTGTCTTCTTAACCCATCACCTATCGTCCCCGCTCCCATGGAGCTTTCTGTTTTTGTCCTGGAATGAGATGATCTGGTTTTGCTTGGGGTTTGGGTCTCTTGTCGGGTGGAAATATTCAGTTGTATTCCTATATTTTTTTAAAAATTTTTTGAGAGATGATATTTTTTCTCATGTAAATCGTCATCTCTTTATAGTATTCATTACTGTATATTTTACGAATTAAATATATCCCTTCCGCAAGGGCTGCCTGAGTGAAACTGTTTCGGTCACCTCGGACCGGGATAGGGACAGACTGATCTGCTGGAATCTACTTCTTTTCTATCTTTGAACTATGTGTTGTCCCCCTTATCTTACTTTTTCTCTAGTGCTTGTGACCCATGAGTTTTGCAGGCGCCTATTCCGAAACCTTGATTTGTTTGAAGCCGTATGGCGGGCGCTGAAATGACCGTTCTGTGTCGATAGAGCCCTAAAACAGCAACAAACAAACAAACAAACATACTTTGAATGTCATGATTGTTGCGTTGTATGCGACGTCTCTGTTATGTATTATTACGCAAGAGTAAAGTTCGTACTGTTGCTGTCGAGTTAATTGTGCTTTCTGATAACAGGGTTGATGCATGCTTTCTGAAAACGTTTGTAGTCTTACCAGTCTTAACATAATCTTGAAAACGTTCAAATACATTTGAAGATACATAATTGCTAAATGTTACCATGTGATCTTCATCTGGGTTCGAGCACAGATCCCCACAAAATGTTTGATATAAACATATTGGAAAATGATAAACTAGTAAGTCGTATGAATCAAAATGATAATAATAATAAATAATAATAATAATAATAATGATGATGATGATAACAATAATAATAATAAATAATTATTTACATAGCGCCGGTATCCATCAGTGATGCTCAGAGGCACTTTACAGTGATTCGTTTTCATTCGTTCATTCGTTCATTCACTCACACGCTCACTCAGCAATTGTCATCACAAAACTTTGATTAAATATACATGCTAGGCCATGGTTTTTTAAGTATTTATCGACCTAATCAAACACGGAACGGAAGAAATCAGTTTTCATGTGTTTCTTGGACGATAACAACGTTTGACAGTTTCCTGTCTCCCCACAGCTGGAGCCGAATATGAAAATGAGCGATTGACGAATTTGTTTTGGGGGATTTTTTTCTCCAGCCATAAAGAAGTGGATGACCTAAGTTGGCGTTTTAGGGAGTGAACATTTACGAGGCATGTTAGATAGTCAGGGAACGATAGAATATTTATGTTATAGTCAAATCTATTTTTTTTTGCGGAAGCCAATGTAGTTAGTGACTGCAAAACTGGTGCGATGTGGTCATTCTTTTTAGTTCTTGTAATGACTCCTGCCCACAGAGTTTATGAATAGAACCAGAGAGCTCAGAGAGTCACGTTTCCCGTGCCAAATCCAAAATACCTCGCATGAGGTCAAAATGAATCGTACATAAGGACTGGCGATAACACGCATGAGGTCACTTGCATATAATTTAGTGGCCAAAACCTTTGTTCAATTGGGCACTCATCACCAATAGGCTTTGTGAGGAACGTATCCCTCTGGCATATATATCTTTTTATAATCTCTTTGCTCGTGCCGCTTTGTTTATTTGCAATCTACTCATTGTGTTCTGAGGCAACCCAAAGAGGAGAGAATTGCAGTGATAGATTCGACTGGTGACCAGTGCATGTACAAGCAATTTGCATATTTCTTCATCTAACAGGTGTCGAATACGACAGACGCTTTTGAAAACTAAGTCCAATGTTTGGCATAACTTTTGTTTTGTGAGTTTAAGTAATTTTTTAAAAAAAGTTATGTGGGTATGAATGTTTAAAAAATCATTTTTAAAAAAGAACCCAAGGTCTCGACCCACATATGAGTGAATGGTGTCATTGATGACCAGTTCTTCCATGATTGTGTCTTTTTTTTTTTTCTTTTTTTTTCTAAACGCTATAAGTTCTGTTTTGTCGTCATTGGAATTTGATTTGTTGTCTTTCATAAGAAATAAAGGGCCAAACAAGTATGAAACATCTACGAAGGGTTTTTTAAAAAGTATATTTCTGAACCCCGGTGACCTGATTCACTTCGGTTTACGGTGGTGATTCGTAGATCAATTATTTGCCTCTTTCTCAAAAGAGCTGGAAAAGGGTTGTGCTTATTGATATTAACCAACGTTCTGGATTGGAAACTTTCCGTTTTTTCCCTGTGACTCCACTTGCGTTCCAGAGATGTTGGGTGATGTCCATGACAAGCTCTGGTGCTTTCAAGTGAAAGGCCGTATGTGAACAATGAATAATGATCCATGTACAGTCTTTCATCTGAAAACAACAAAGTTGTGTCGGTTTTTTTTGTATTGTATTCCTGATGAAGTATTGGTCCCTTTGCTACGGGGACATTCATAGTTTGGACGTGTTTAAGTCCCATAAATCCGTTTTGGGTTCGAATTCTTGCTTGTGAGATATTACGTTTCTCGGGACAAGTTGGAGTTACAATTAAATTCGCTATTGGGACCTTTAAGTCATATCGGAACTTTAAGAGGAGATTCATTCTTTGTGCTTTAAGAGGATTTAGAGACTCATCACAATTGTTTTCTCTATTCTCACCCGTCCTTAGCAGGCACATGGTAAGTATACTCGAGGGTATGTTACTGTTTGGGTGCAGATTGACTGGTCGATATATATAGCGGAAAGATAGTGGATGTATGAATTGACACAAAATTGAAATACATCCTGCATATGGTGTGATGTTGCCGCGTTGATATATATTAGCACAGATCATAAGTTATACACGAGGTAGAAAGAAGCAATGATATAACAATGATTGCCGATGAAACCTAAGGTAATTTTCTTGTGAAAAAGAGTCTGTCTTAATATGTTTGCGTTTGACTTGTTAACAGATATGTCGACAAAGTATAACTCATAAAGGAAAAGAATTCCCGTTGAGAGTTTTAGTCAGTTATATAAGTACATTTGTGCACACCATAACAAATGGACTGCAAGCAGACGAATGTTCTAAAACACAACGTTATCAATCTGACAGCTGGTTGTGGTAAATACGATGGTGCTTCAAATTCCAACATAATACAGGGTGAGCACACAGAACTCTCCTCGATTTCAAGACGTTATACAATCAAATCTTATTGAAATATTCCTTCACATGTGTAGCTACAGTTGGATGATATCATAAAGTCTTATGTGGTCGGTTGGTATCATAAACACTTGATGTTTTCTGGCCCGTTACCCAGAAAACATTGAGACTGCTGCAAATCCAGTGTGTGTAGTTATGCTTCCTTTCCTAATGAAATTGTATCACTTTAAAATGGATGTGTTAGGGCGTAGATCCAGGTGGTTCTAGTCTAAAAGCACCCTGCACAGTCACAACACTTTGTTTTAGCAAAAACGTAGTATCAGCTACGTAGCTTTGGAGGCGAGCGGTGAACACCATTAAAAATGACACTTTTTGACCTGGGTGCACTACCATGTGACTCAAGCAGTGCGCCCTGGTGCTGGTTTTTTTGCGGTGCACATTATGTTGCCAGAAACATAACGTTTAGCAGTAAATATATCTGACGAAACCATCGTATCAGTAAACATATGCCATTAAGTTTTGATGGCTTAATGTTTCTTTTGTGTTCACAATGAAATGCAATACGAGCAAAAAGTCAAGAAAAATGTAAAAACCCGATTGTCAAAACACGTCATTTTGAAATATCTCAAATTTGTCTTAAATTATGTGACGTCCCTTTTATTATAGCATCAACTCGTTTACCACAATGGCTTCCATATTACTTGCCAAACGACATAGTTTTGGTAATCTTGGAAAGGCTTTAGCGGTTCGTGAAAGATTTTGTCAGCTTTCCGTCATTATAGGAAGATTACATGAATCAAACAATCCATGTTTCAATGGAATAGAACAAAAAATGGCATATCACATTCATTTAAAGCAATTCTATCAACAAAACTACTTGTCTAAATCAGAATGGAGCAAATTATTGATGGGACTCCCAACGTCGTTTAAAATACAGTGTAATAAATCAACACTGCAACGCGTGCTTAGTCAAAAGGTTCCATCTGCATTTTTGGCAACTTTAAAATGAAGATACCGGTGGATTGGCATCTTATCATATTCAGATCAAACTTTCTCCCTCGAATTTTGAAGATAAGTTCTTTGTGACAAATAGTTTAATCAGTCAAAGAAATGAAATTTGACCTTCGTTTTCTCAAAACCAGGATTTTGTAGATAGGACTGTACGACTCTCAGCCCGCGACTTCTAATAAAATCTTAGGCTCCTGTTGAAGATCACTTGCTAAATAAATAAAATGTATTCTAAGTGTAGATATGTGTCAAATTATGAATTTCAACACCACTTCATCCATGATTTAACTGGTCACAAAGAGTTGCCAGATGTTTTCAATCTTTTTTATCATCTATTTCCTTTTCGGAGGGAAATGACAAATTACAACTCCTTTAAAATAGTATAAAATAAGTATACAATAACTATTTCCTATTTATTATTTAAATTTGCTCTACTCTAAATTAAACGCAGTCAAACAATTAATTGATGATTGCAATTTCAATACCTATGCCAGGATAATAATTATAGGGTAAACGACAATCTATTTCAACCAAATTTTAAGGTATAATGAGATGATAAAGCATGTTTAACTTACATTATACTATCATGTTTTTCTTTGTCCTTGCGTGAATTAGATATCATCGTGTAACTTTGTTGGGGTTTTTTGTGGTTTTTTTAAAATTTATTCATTCCTTTTTTTTTCAATAGCAAACATAATAATACTAAGCTTACGACTTAGACATAGTTTTCCCCCCAATATCAGACGTAGCTGTCAATACACTCACTCTATGTCAATGATGCACATCCGTTAAGTAATAAAATCGTTGTATATATAAATTGTTGGATCGCATATTCAGAAAGACATGGAATCCACATAAAAAGAACAAGGTTCACCGAAACAGAAAAAAAGCACCATCTAGTCCTTGATGGACCTAAAGTCATAAAACAATGTTGGAATGACTTTGCCAGAGAGGTCACGGATAGAAAGAACTGAAAGAAAAGTAGACACCCCCTGCTCCTCACGGAGTAAACAGGATTTGGTAAATTGAATTATACCGGCACCTTAATCGAGAAAGACAATAATTCAATTGCTCTCTCGAGTTTTCTATTTGAGTTTAATGATTTATTCTTGCTGTGACATAAGTGTCATTTGTGAAATAAGTGACAATACTAGAATTATACACGGTCATTTACTTGCAGAGAAACCTGAATTGTATGATAAAATAATCGTCAACTGACAACGTTGATGTTATGATCAATTATAGATTTTAAGGGGAAAAGAAATTTAGATGTTATACTTGTGTAAGATTATTCTCTACCTAAATTTATCATTCCATATCAGATGACACATATAACTATTCCAAAGCAACCCCTTGCTATTACCATTTGATATGGTCGCGATTGATTGATTTTTGTTTTCTATCTATTGTATAATGTTGTTTTAATAACAGTAAATCGTAGAGAAATGTGGAATCTCTCAAAAGAAAATGAATGCATCGTGGTGGGATGGAGTGAATTCGAGTAATCACACTTTAAATCGTTTCATCACATTTTCCCAAAACTATCAGCAAGTGTATCGATTTATTATAATATACAGTATGTCTGAAAGTGCACACTTTCAACGCTGAATGACTTGAGCGATTCTCATCATAAAATGATGTAAGTGGTATCAAAGAAAGCTCCATTTGCTAAAGGTTTGTCTGATAGCAATTTATAGCATTTTAGTTAATCTGGTTCGTAGCAACAGAGAAACACGTTTAAGTATTTGGTTTTGACGGAATACCGAGTTGAATGTAAATTTGTGATAACATTTAACTTTCGGAAATGCGACCATTCAAAAGTCAAAACAATCGAAAAAAAGGAAACTCGGCTATAAAAATCATAACTCACAGTTAGAATACAATCTTCTTTTAATCTAAGTTTATGCTCAAAGTGGCCATCAAGGTCCATCCGTTTCACAAAAGTGTCTAACGTGCGCTGGCACATGTCGGTGGTGACCGTTCGAATGACACGTTTGGTTTAAGTCTTTATTTCCAAAAAGTGTTGCTGGGGAATGTCCATACACTTTGTTTTTCAGGAAACCTCACAGGAAAAAAATATAATGGGCTAAGGTCCGGGGAATGTGTAGACTAGTTTTTTTTTCCATGCGTCTGTAAAGGTTAGCGAAAACATCGCGAAAGAAGTTTAGGATGACTGTTGCTGTGTGAGGGGTTCTCCATCTTGCTGGAACCACTCTATGGCAAGGTCCCTGACCATTTTCCCCAAAGCACTAATACTTGATCAATAGTGACTGATTGCCCTATTCTGTTGTTTTCTAGGTTATTTTGCGCGCAGGGTGTAACAATGGGTACTCCTGCTCTTTTTTGTGTGGCACAAGGGCAGATATCATATCAATTTGTTTACAAAAACATTTTTGGACAATTTTCAGCCATCTCAGATCTTGTTTCTTTGCGTATTTTGAAAGTGTACATTTTAAAATAAACAGACACCCTGTACTTTTAATATTCAGTTTATCTTTGTAGGCATGCATACTCGATAAAACCAGTGTACCTCCAGGGGTTTGGGGCGGGTAAGAATAACTAGCAAATGCTGAACAAATGATTTCATGGAGATAGCTGTTAATTTTCGACAACTCATTGCATGTCAATTCAAATTACGTCTCCGTCGTTAACACAACATTTGACATTGAAGTATTAATTGTGTACCAGAATGTGAACGGGAATTTGCATCCAACCTTTGACAATGTTGTAGTTTTCATGAACAAGGCCACATGGATCACATATTTTGTTGTCACGAGGCCCAAAGTGACATATTCTCCCAGTTCTTACATAGCTGAAGTGGTGACCACAACGGCTACATTAATTTGTTTATTGACCTTGATTAATAATAATAATAATAATAATAATAATAACAATAATAATAATAATAATAATACTAAGCATTTATATAGCGCATATCCACAACCAAGTCATGCTCTATGCGCTTTACAATTACAAATCAAATAAGATTACGATTTATACTGTATTGCTCGTGGTGTCAAAATGTGTTTAGGACACAGTGGGCTGATCACTTGCTTGGTCTGGAATCAATTGATCCAGAAGATTTCCAACCCTGTGTGCAACCATGCTCGGCATCTGCATTTAATCAAATGAGAAGCATCTGGAAATAAATAAAAATACTCAGTAAGAACGAAATTAAAATTATATTTACCAAACGTCCGACTAATCTTGCTGTAAGCAGCGGAAACCTGGAGAACCAACAAAAGATTGAAGCAGACTAAGAGGGTTCGAAGGACGTTGCCTTAAAAAATTACTAAAAATTAGATGGGAAGATAAAGTTTCAAACAAGGAGATCGCCACAAAGACAGGAATCAACAATATTGGTGTTGAAGTATGGAAAAGAAGATGGAGATGGATAGGCCATGTCCTCAGAAGGAAAGAACAAGACACCCAGCCATGGCTTTGACATGGAGAACCCAAGGCAAAAGAAAGAAAGGGAGGCCGCTGAAAACATGGCGAAGGACTGTTGAAGAGGAGAGAAGCGAGGCAGGAAAGTCATTGAATGATATAAAAAAGACTGGCCCAAGACAGAGTTGAATGGAGACGATTTGTTGACTCCTTTTGCTCCTCCAAGGAGCCATGAGAAAATGGATGGATGGTTCAGCCATGCTTGGTGGTTGGGGTGCCAGGATTTACATTGAGTATCTTGTGTGCCTTTTATGGCTGAACATGGGGTTGGCCCCAACACCGCTCTGTGATATTAATGGGGTTTGATCAAGCAAACAAACAAACGAGGGCCACACATGACAATTACTAACAATCGAAAACTGTTGTGCGGGCCACACGCCTGCTTGTTTGACATGCCTGGTTTAGAGCCATGTGTGTTGCATTTTTTTAATTGTTCTTCAAGTTACGATATGCTGGTGTGATAGGGAAACAGTAGCCACAATCATAGAATTTGGTATACGTTGCTCATATATAACGATGTTAAGCATTTCACAAGACTGCATACTACATTTTTTAAAAGAAATTAATTTTTTTAACAACTCCCCCCAACATGCGAAATCACACGCTGTACCATCACTATTACCGTGTATGTCCACCTCTTTGTTGAACACAAGCAAGACACCTCCGACACAATACTCCAAATCAAACGATGGATTTGGTCTTGTGGAATGTTAATGCATTGACGAGCTCCGCCCTCATGGAGGTCGTGGGTTGTTGGCTGCAACACGTGTCTTAGAATATACCAGATATGTTCGATTGGTGACAGTGATGTCCATGAAAGAACCTCGATGTTTTCATGCTGTACAAACTGGGCCACAAATCCTCGCTGCGTGTGGTCATTGCAGGAAATGAGCCAGATCGTTATGATCATTGAAGAATGGTATTACTACTGGTTGTAAAATGGTGCCAATGTATCCCCGTGCTGTTAGATTACCTTCGACATAGACCAAAGATGTTCGATGGTTCCAGGATATTCCCGCCCAAACCATGACACTGGATCCTCCCCATCTGTTTTGCTCTCTTACACAAGCATCAGCATATCTCTCACCACGTAGTTCACACTCGGTCTCGTATCTCTGGGCGGTCAGTGCAAAACCGTGAATCGTCGGGGAATAAAACACCTTGCCACTGTTGTCTGGTCCATCTTTGGTGTTGGTTGCACCAGTGAAGCCGATTTCTCTGATGGCGTTGAGCTAAAATTGGAACACTGTAGGCGATTCTGACTTCGTAGATGAGCTTTGTGTAAATATTTTCGAACAGATATTGGGCTGATGTTTCTTCCCTATAGTCCAATGACTTTATTCAATGTTTTACATCTGTTTTCTTTCCATCCCACACTAGGCGACTAAAATATGGTACTTTTGACGGTCTGATCATGGCTCATCCTCAACTTTTCTTTGCAATGTCCATTTCTGTTTCCGTCTTGAAATTGTTGGAGGGCTGCAGTTGAATTGTCTTATGATGTTTTGAACTCCCATTCCGGCTTCAAGCATCGCTACCACTCTTTAGCGGTCCTCAATGGAAAGGCGTGGCATAATGTTTTAAAACGCACAGCGAAAGACATTTTAGTTGTAGACACGAAAATCTAAATGTTTCAATGCAGAGAAAGACGTGGAACAAGCTATAGTTTAAAACTCCCCCATGTTATAAATATATATTTATCTGTAAACGGTTATAAAATAATCCGTTCATAAAAGTGTCCACTTATTTTTTGCCTCTGAGTGTATTAAGGATACCGATATCCCGAGCACCATTCATCACGGCACACAGATAGACATTTCAGGGGGTGGGGGCATGCCATTATCCCTCTGTGAGCAGTCTTATTAGGGAAGATAAACAAAGCGTTGTTGCCTTTGTGACTTTTCCAGTGCCATAAATATAAGTTTGACGAATTTTCCATTTTGGGCAAAAATATATAATGACGAACGCATAACCCACAGTTTTAGAATGCAATGTGCATGTATGTATTGGTATAACCATAAAACATCTCACATAAAATCAGCCAAATTAATGCTATGCTCAATTCGTATGTGGGATATAAAGCATACCCGACACCGAAAGGTAAACCAGGAAATGATCAGGAAAGATATAAAGTAAAAATCAATTCATAACGCAATCACTTGTCTCTAGTGTAACATCTTATGGACACGGTGCTAATTTCTTCTGTATTTTTTACCAACAGATCTGAAGATTTTGCATCCCTCACAAATTTCTTGCCAAAAGCTCATAGGAATAATATTCCTACATGACTTATTATCATTACTATTATTATTGTCACGAATTGCTTTTTAACATTTTGAAAGTATCAAGGTTTGAAAATGTTGAAGTGCCAGAAAAACACAGAAAAATAGCCATGGGAAAATAGAAAGTCGACAGTTGGAATCGAACCCACACCGCAGCGTACGACAACACCGCCTAGCCGGAGAAAGAGGCCACACTCTTACCAACCAAGCTAATTAGCCACCCCCAAAAACGTGGTTCATTAGTCAATGCATTCGTGCGCTCATATCGTCCGACACCGCCCACTGGTGTGAAATCAAACTCCAAATGAAGAGAGACAAATTTATCATTGGCGGAACAACAATAACAAACATCGAGAGACGGACATAGAAACAGGATATCTCCTTAGAGAATGCGATGAAGAATTACAATAAGAAATTAATTAATTGGATAAATTGGTCTCTCTTCAATTAGAGTTGAATGCCTTGACTAATGAACCACTTTTTTGGGGGTGGCTAATTAGCTCAGTTGGTAAGAATGTGGCCTCTGTCTCCGGCTAGGCGGTGTTGTCGTACGCCGCGGTGTGGGGTCGATTCCTACTGTCGACTTTCCATTCTCCTACGGCTATTTTTCTGTGTTTTTCTGGCACTTTAAAATTACCAAACCTTGCTTGATACTTTTCTTGTGCCTGCTGCCCTTCAATTAATTTATTTTTAAAATTTTGAAAGGTAATCTATAGAGAAATCTGAGGCCGAAATGAATTTTAGTAAAAACTCAACTTTTCACCATTCTGATGACGTTATTACACAAGGGGTGGAAGTGATGAGTGACGAACTTCGAGATCTTCTTGAACACATCATTGTTTTCACCATGCTGCCCTTCAACGTGTTGGGTGTCGTCACAAATCTCATCAACATCCGAGTATTTGTGGAACAAGGTGTCCGGAACGATAGTGCCAACATTGCCTTCTTTTCACTCTCCGTTTTCGACTTACTGGGATGCGCCACTTTGATTCCGTATTCCCTCTGTTATGCAATCATACCACTCTATGATTTGCCGCAACACTATACTTGCCTTACTTTTTCAATTTTGTTCACGTACGTCCATTCGATTTTCAGGTTCACTGCAGCATGGGCAACTGTTTATATGTCTGCCACGAGAAGCCTTTGCGTTATAATTCCCTTGAAAGTCAAGCTACTATTTACACCAAAAGTTACAACCATAGTGATGATAACACTAGTTGTCATCTTTTGCACAGATCTAACTTTATATGGTTCTTTCACCAGAATTATTTGGATATTTGACCCACGCTTTAATAAAAGCTTTGCCTTTACTATAGATCTACAATTCGCAAAGGATTATACGTATGTTGCGAACATTTTGCACAACCAAATTCTGTCGGTTTTCACTATCGTGTTTGTTTTCATCACCACGGGTATTATGGTCCACAAATTAATCGAGGTAAAGAAATGGCGGCAAAACAATGCCTCCAGTTTGACGAATGAAGGTGGAAAGACCAACTCATCGGATAAAAAAACCCTGGCATCAAAAGACGTCGAACTTGTGAAATCTGTAATGATTGTAACTGTCATTTTTGCTATCAGTACTATAATGGGTTACGTTCCTGCCACAGCAATAACGGTTGTCCCAGGAGTTAGTTTCACAGGAGTCAACAGGAACCTGTACATTGTGGTCTTCCTGATAAGGTACATGTTTGATTCTATCAACGCATCCATCAACTTCTTTTTTTACATTCGTATTTCAAGTCGTTATAAAACTGCCTTCGCAACTGTGTTCATGAAAAGTTCAAGTCAGGACATACCACGTTGAAGTTACGTGCTTTGTTATAATAATAAAGTATTTGTAAAATGTCCTGATACACAAATAATGGTCTGTCTTTATTGAGTCCATATCGTAGATACGGGCCCCCTGTTTGTTTTGTTTTTGTTGCCCTATGGTGTTCTGACTCTACTATCTAAAGAATCAGTCGACTCACCTGTCTCTTGTTATGTACTTCTGAACATAGGTAAGTTTACCTAATTGCAAAGGCGGTCCAACACTCGGCCACATTATGAGCGCGTGCAGAGGCCCAGTGCACAAAAACACCATCCGCAACAGGCTGAGGAACGCGGGACTAAACTACAGAAGATTAAATGTCGGCTTTGTACTGAATCTTCAGCGTCGCCGTACGCGTCTTCAATGGGCTCGGCAACATCACACCTGGACTCAACGTGTTTGGAATGTTGTGCTCTTCACAGACGATAGCAGATTTGATGTTTTCCGTGCTGCTGGACGAATTCGGATTTGAAGACGGCAAAGTGAAAGATTCGCGCCTAATTGCGTCATGGAGAGTGTAATGTCTATGAAACGACATACATATAAAAACATGCAAAAAAGTGAACGCCTTTGAGTTCTTTACAACAACTGACTTTTATTACAAGAACAAGCCGTTGTACAGCAACACAGTAAACAAGGAAAGAATAATGTAACAGTGCCAGAAAAATAAGCCGAAGAGAAAGAAGAAAATTGACGTGTCGAAGCGG
>JARBEQ010252414.1:610-11063 GCA_030265355.1 Tritonia tetraquetra | reverse complement strand
TTTCTGGCACTAATACATTTTCCATACCTTGATTTATCATTCTATGGTGCCTGCTCCCTTCCAAATCTTGTATTTAACGACTAATTGGTAGTCTACCAATCAAAAGGTGTCCCAATGCTCTGCCGATTTCACGGAAAAGGGAAAATAAGAGGAAGTGATAACGTCTCAAAAATATTTTGAACGCAATGAAGAAAGAAAGTCATAGTTTCCTTCAAAAGCATGTACGAGATGTGTTTGTTTACATTCAATAACAAGCTGGATGTGTAGGTCATGAGATATTACATCAAACGAAGTGAGTAATTTTGACAAACCTACAAGGATAGAGTGAAGCTGTGCACAACAAAGGAGTTTTGTTTGAATAACATTTTTTAACACTGACCCTATTTTAGTACTCTCACTATGTTGGTATTATTGTCCAGTCATAGAGGGCAGCCTGTGTCTGTTATTGATATAATTTGTCCACAACTAAAACAGTATCCATCACGGATGAAAATGCGATGATCGAACCCAGAGGAAAAAAGTTTTTTCATCTAACTGTTTAAAACAATATTCACTGTAAATTTGCAGGATCTTATCTCTGGTAACTGCTACAAACTACAACTTATCAATGACTACCTCCGGAAAACCCCATCTTTCAGACGAGGAAAACATATGCAACCCACGTAAGTTGATGAATAATAACAGTATTAGCAGCTTGGAATAAGAAAAACTTTTATTCCCAAACTGAAACTGGGAATAAGGACAGCCTATAATTTACAATGCCTTTAAGATAAGAGTGTAAATTGTAAAGCACCAGCATGATTATCCATGCAACATGAACCAAATGGATTTTAAAAGAACTCATGAGCTGGGACAATAATGCGTGAAATTGAAATAATACGTTTTTTTGGTGCCATGCATTCGAGATAAATAAAGAAACAAAAAAGTAAAATCTAAAACTCTTAGAAATCCATAGGCTATCTAGAGGTCTAGCTATCTAAGATCTATCTTAAAATGAATAAGGGACTTCTTCTCAACTTACTAATCATTATCTTCCTCAGTTTGTTCTGAGGTTGAGATCATGATTAAAATCGTATAATTTTCAACAAGTCTTACCTAAGTAAAAGTAGTCTACCTGTCTAATACAAATAAAAAAAAGAAACTCATTCAATTATGGCAAACAAAACAATATTTAATTCTGTTTTGGTGATTTTTTGTATTAATTTTGCATGTTTCACAGCACTGCACACTTGCAAAAAAACTTCTTTAAAAATGTCTTATTAATTTTCAATAATAAGAAGTGTCTTTTGCTCCCATGTTTACCCAAAAGTAACCTAAATAACGAAAACTAATGATCAAACACCATTTAAAACTTGTCACATCAGTAAATCTCTTTCACATTGAGTCGGAAATAAAGTTCTGCCATAAAGTTAAAGAATTTATAATGTCTCAATATTACTCTAGACTCTTTATTACTTACATGACAACACGAGAAATAATAGCCGAAACCATTGTTCACTGGGTATTTGAAACAACAAGAGTCCACTTGTAACTATCCTGGATATCCAAAAGACCAGCTTACAATAGAATGAGAGTGTTAATAAGAAGCACTAACGCAAAAACTGATAAAAATCAACTTCCACACGAATCATTTTATCACGAAAAGGAAGCCATCTTTGAATTGTCTGTTGTCACGTGACCAAAACATTCATTCCTGCGAGTGGAAATGTTTGAGTAAACTTTAGTAGAATAATTTTAAATGCCTAAAATCCATTATAGATTTCAAATTTTTAAAAAGATAACTGTTGTAATACTTAACACAATGTTCATTGATAGCTTGACGAAATAAGATGGATTTTACTTGATGTAATAGTAGGTATAGTATTCTATAGTCTAATATAGGAGTTTCTAGACAGCTCAGGACATTTGCAAAATATTTGTACAATGCACATTTGGAAAGCTGATTTGGTAAAAGTGATATTATGTTGACAATTAGTACTAAACAAAATCGATAGGAAAAATCAAAACATTATGCTGTAGGTTAAAACATCTCGTGGTTTTCGAACTAATTATTGTGCCGCGGATGTAGACGTTGCTTCGACCTTTTGACCCACCAGATGTCATTAAGTGTTGTATTCCTCCACAACGTAACAGAGTGTAGTGACATTCCGCAGAATATATTGTGGTGGAGTAGTTTTAAATAGACGTCTAAGTATTTCAAAACTTATAAACTCTTTATATTTCATAATGTGAGTTATGGCTTTGAAAAGTAGAGAAGAATTAGTGGGTAAACGTTTTTTATCAGTGAAAAGTGATGGAAAGCTTAAAGTGTCCAAAATTTCTGAATGGGAATGGCGGTCTGGTTTTGTACGTGCTGTTTCGACAAGAGATTATAACAGTGCTGATTTTACTGTAAGTTGTAAAGTATGGCAATGCTTTGTGTATCACTTTTATTGACATGAATTCTCGTATTATTATGTTTTTTACATGCATAGATAGACCATGTCCTTATTAGAAACAAGATGGCAGCATTTTTTCATGTAATAAGTTGGGCAGGGAAGGACAACAATAAAACACGTTTCTCAAATTCAAAAGTTAGGTCATTTTCAGTAACGGTGAAGGTTGCGGATAGACTTGTTTTCCAGACATTCTGTAGTGTCTTTCTTTTCTGTCATTGTGGATTTTGGTATGAGCATTTGGGTTAAGTTTTACTGACGAATAATGTATCAAATGGAAAGAGATGCTCCGATTAAATCGTTTTCTGTATTTGGGAAAATCCGAGACTCCCTTTCATGCTTTAGAGGAAGGTGTCTATCTCTAACTCTAGAAGTTATTAACCATATCATGCTTGTGTATTTTATTATTTCTTTGTTGACTTCAGATAGTCTAGAGAGCGGAATTTTGACCTTTGATTAAAAGAATTTACTTTTGGGGTAAAGATTTCCTCACTCATATAAGGTGCCCTTTCATCTACCAAATCAGTCCACTTGTTGAGTTGTTAAGATTAAAATATTCTTAGGTGATCTCTAAGAGGTCTTAAATTGTTCCATTTTGTTTAAAATGTTTTCCAAATAGGTTGTATTCTATCCTACACTTGGAGGAATAATACCGTTCTAAGTTCACTGTTTTTCAAATGGGTTGCGTGTGTTTGTGATTTGTGTGATAAGACCTGCTCATTGGTTAATCTCTTGTTTTTGTCTTGGGCCTCATACCCAAACCACCTGATGCTTTCTGTTAAATCAAAATCATTCAATGTTATTGTTATGTTAAGATTGTTAATCTCTATTGCTTTGTTAGAGAAGACCTGGAGACATGGATGAATAATTTGATTCATCTATTGCTCAGGGGAAAACATTTTTGAACCTTGAGTGATTGAGTTAATGTTAGATAATGTTTCGAACCCGGTCCTCCGCAGGATCCCAGGACAGGCCTTACCCCATACCCTTTGTCCTAAAGATGAACCTGTTCTAATGTTATGTTGCTTGTATGACCGTCGACCCCCTGAAACTAAGTCCCATGACAGTGAATAAGCCCGACTAAAGCTGCTCTTTTAAGAGCTTTCTTTGTCATTAAAAAAAACCCAAACCATCTGCCGGCACTTCATAGTATCCTCCGCACCTAATCAACAATTCCATATCCTCCATCCTCAAACAAGAAAAGCCCAATTCTATTAAATGAGCAATAAAATAAGGGCTGCGGGAGTAACTTTAAGCTGAAATGATGGCCCATCCGAGAGCCAGTGATTTATCAGCACCGTCAACTTACCAGAAGTAACTATAATATTATATTTTTCGTTGGTTAATCTCTTGTTGTAGTTCCGATAATGTACCAATTGATAATTTTTGGTCCATAACAACTGGTAACACTAAAAGACTTTGCATCTAACAATGACTTTAAAACTAAGGGTACAATGCGAAGACAAGACCATTCTGTTTTCGTTGGCTTCCTATAATTCTACAATTCATATTAGGTCTATTACATAAGGTTGGAGTGCATATTCTACAGCTTTGCAAAATATTAAAGCTGAATTCTTATTTGAAACAGACAATATCAGCATTCTAATACATTCCAAGCGACATTTTGTATCACATCGTTAAAGAAATAGGACCGGAATTCATCACAAATCGAGACATCAATTTCCATCCATACATACTCATTAATTAGTGTTCTTGATATGAATTACGATTATGTTTGCGTATATTTCAATTCGTTGTCAAGATGGCACTGTGAAATCTTCTCACCCCAACCACCACTACGACTCATGAATTACTATGCTGTCCTTTAGTGTTGATGTTGTTTTAATAAGTCTCAAGCGTTGATTGTCTGCCAAGAAAAAAGTAACAGTAAAGTACCAGTACCTTTCTAAAACAGGGTTTTTCTTTCACTTCAAATGTGCTCATATTTCTTTAGTGTGAGATCAAGAATAAGCCAGTTAGTTGTTTTAGTTATTGCGAATCCATAACCTGCTTTAGTATTCAGACTTCTGTGAAGACTTGATTCTTATTTGAAATCTTTCATTTTCAGAGAGATTTTTCTACTGTCTAATCTCCACTTGTCACATCTTGACACATTTGTCTAAGGTTACCCTCTCAAACTTATATATTTTTAAAAGAGATGGGGGAGTGTGTCATATGGGCATGGGTAACAGGCTAAAATCTCAATGGTCATCTAAATAGCTGATGTCTATCACTAGCATTTTGATACAAATCAGGATATCCCTGGATATGATGTTAAATCTCGTTGTCCACAAATCTCACATATATTTTATCTGTATAGTTCCTCATATTTGTTTTGTTGACTGCCCCAGGGTTTCTTTGGATATTTGTGTATGGACTTGTGGGGTTTTTGTTTCAAGAGTTGTAGTTTTGTTTGTTCATGTTCCAGTCTGCTAAGATTAACCTGAGTTTGTCTGCTATTTGAGGCTTCCACTTCCATAGGGTGTGCTCTGAAATGAATATACCCTACACCGTATTGTGCTCTCCTTGGCCATAACTTTGTAATCGAATGTATTCTATTTTGTACAGTGATTTATTAAAGGATTGTTATCACACCTTACATTATGTGGTTTCTATTCCTAGTGACATTCCTGTCAGCAGAGATTTAGTTTATCATCTCACAATTTCCATGCTTAACATAATTTCTAACAAAAATTTACATCTGATAGTTAATGTTAAAGTTCTAGTTGTTATAGAATAAAACAGTTAATTTCTGATGGTGAGGATGAGACTAGCTTGGTATTATTATGTCCAAAGTCCTTTTGGGGGACGGGGGACGGACAGTGGTTCAGTCACTTGCCTGTGGAGGTGCCGTGTACGAATTCCGCCTGTCCAGGATTTGTTTCTATGGAACTTTCGCGGCTCTTCCTTGGAACCGCCCTTCATCTCACTTTTCTGTGTTGTATGGGTCTATCATCTTTTAGTTACTGCCATTTTATTAGCGTGTCACGTCTTCTTAAATGCCAATGGGTATCAGTTTTACATAAATCATTCATTCCCATTTGGGTTTTAGATTATTTTATCTTGTTTTGAATGTTTGTTGTTTTGTGAGTGGTTTTTGACAGCAATTTTTTTTTCCATTGAACAAAATGTATGTATTCACCTGTATGAGCGGCGGATAGCTCATTTTATATTTTTATACCCACTAGTCTAGTTACAGATGAATTGTGCGTGCTATGTTTGATTGTGATAATTGAATTAACCTACAAAATGGGCGATATATGTTTCGGGATAGCTGCACACGACACGCACCTCTTGTATAGCTTCGTGGATTTTCCTTCTCTTTTGTGTCGATTAACCTACAAAATGGATGATAGTGAATCTAATGAATCATTGGGCCCAGCAACAGGTGTGTTGCTCGTCGTGTGCTGGTCCTACTTCCAGCAAAGAAAGCTTACGTGACAGATGATGATTCGAGTAGACTGCGCTAGAATGTTGACCCCTTTTTAGTTAAATGAACACTTTCCATTTCAATAGAGCTGCTGACAGAATTAGGCTAAGCCTTTCCATTTCCTCTTGTTCCATCGTTATTCTCCTTCTTGTTTTGTTGGTAGCTAGCTATATATCCATATTTTATGTGGTTTGATCCCGGTTATTTCTCTCGCGTGATGCATTTTTACACATCCATTTGCCGGAGATCAATGTGTAGTAAGTAGCACGCGCTTTATACTAACAATGCATTCTCTGACATGAGGACGTGTTAGAAATGAAATTGGAAGGGGCCTTGTGAAAATAGCATATGTGTCGCGTCTCCAATGCCTATTAGTTTGCTGTCCAAACTGGTTGGTTCTTCTTTATCAATTCCTGTACCTTTCCGTGTCCGGTAGGTCTTATTTTAAAATCGCAATTCCCCTTTCGTTGTTGTAATTATTTTTCTCTCTATTTACTAGTCTCCATACTTTCTGAAAGTACTGTTCTGCCACAATTTAGAAATAGCTTCATCCAATAAAGCAACCGTTTTACATTTGTGTCAGACTGCGGATGTGTGTGCCCACCTTTTGGACTGGTCCCTTCTTTCAGTAGCGATATCTCTGGCTTTGGCTTCTGTGGTGGTCCTGAGGATGCTCTTACTCTTACGCGGTCCGCCAGATGTCTCCTGTTTTGTGGTTGTAGTGTATTGTGTTGAAGATGTGTTTATAGACCCCTATGGTCTTGTCACCGCCGAGACCAATCAATGTTACAATCGTTATTATGGTGTACGTCATATTTAATCAGTCTAGTACTAGACCTCACATACCCTCTGTTTTATGGATTGTATCGTTTTTGTTGCTAGTCTACACGTTGTAGTAGTAGGCCTGATTCTCTTTTCTTGTGATTACAATCGCAGCTGTGATTGTGAAATCGAACAGTAGATAACACGGCCATAACGTTTATGTTTCGGTGACACACTTACACCACCACACCCAAAAAAATGTGCACACACAAAAATGGATCTCTTCACTCACCCCAACACGGACCATTGTGTGGCCCAGACACGGCCCTACAAAATAGACTGATGGTGGAGATAATGATGTCAGCTGAAGTGTCGATTTGAGTGTGTATGTCGTATAGAGATAGGTTTTGTCTCATTGTTTGAAAGTAATCCCCAGACGTAGACGATTGATAGGAATCGAACCTACTCGACTCTTTCGGTTTGTCGTGTCCTCACCGCTCATACTAACATTTGGATTGTCATCTGTTATTTGTCTTCTTCCTGGCCCCAGCACATCATTCATGTCGTCTCGTTTATATTGTGAGTTGGTTTTCTCTTTCTCTGGTTAGCGAAGCTCTTTATCTACCATTTGTCACCGAAATTCAGTTTATATTTTTCTTCTGTCTTTATCAATAACCTTTTTAGTACCTTTCGGTGTAAGGTTAAATTCAGTTTTTATATAAATAGTAAATTATGTTATATTCACACAGGGAGTCAATTTTATACTTGCTTGAATTATAAGCTACGGGACTGTTTTTGTAATGTTGTACCTGTTATCGCAGTTTTCATTGAGTAGCCTTTTTTTCATATTTCGTTTGATCAAAGTGTTCTGTGTTTACACTGGCTAGATTTTGTCAGGCGTGCTAACGTCTTGCATACAATATTCCTATTATTTATACCCTCCGTATTCGTGGGTAACTAGGTAGAGCATTAGCGTTCCCCGACCTGTGTGCTGCCATACACCAATGCCCGTGATATATTTTTGTACACAAATTATTGTATTGGGATACACGCGGGGTCATTGACCAGTCACGGCCAAATGGGTAGGAGTTGGACCCGATGGCTACTTTCGCAAGTACAGCACGTGATTGTACAACATTTGAAATGAATGGCGGTTTAAATATATTATAATGTGAATGATTCGCTGTCTCCTCGCGTTGTCGGGAAAGTGTTTCTTCGCGTATCTCATATTATTTGTTGCAGTTCCGATATTGTTACCTTTAACCTCTTTCCGATGTTACACAGATATTGTGTACATCATTGATATACGTTTTTCTCCTCGTGCATTTATTGTCCAAAACATGCACGCCAGAGATTGTTTGTATCACTGCCAAATTCTTCACCAGGTATAATATATGCGTTTAATAACCTCATTTGTTTTTCTCCTTGACAATGGAATTGGTAACTGTTCTTGTATAGGTCTTGATGCATGTGTTTTCTCGGCCAGAATGCACAGGGCTTCAAAGATGCATTTTTAATGATACATTGAAGGGACTAAGCATAAATAAGACGAAATTGTGTTTATTTAGTTCGTTTTAAATCGGGAGTAAATAATAAATCTTATCATTTCCCCGATACACGATCTGTGACCATGACTGTGGTGTATGGCTTATTGTTATGCCACTTGTCGAGTTGAATCAGACAGTTGGTGAATTGTAATGGCCGTTACTAGTGTGGTTTGGGGCAACATTCACAAATCCATTAACAGATTAGTTTCTTCGACTGCTCTCATGCAATTTTACTCGTAGCTTCTGGCAAAAGCTTAATTCCAGCTGCCCTCCGAGCACTTACAGTGATGTATATTTTTTTCTTCCACGTAACGGATGGAAGGCTAGAGTCGAGTGTGAGTGGCAGGCGCCATGGCAGTGTTTGGTTTGGGTGCCTTCCAACGTTACTGTTGTACGTATACTGGTGTCTATTCATTTCTTGTCATGCACACACATTATGCTGATAGAGTTTCCATTTGTAAAGATACAGACACGCTGGGGCAATGAGGGCGCTGGTTTTTGAAAAGATGAGTAGAACAGTGGAAGATGTCTGTCGTATCTTGAACAAAATAGTTATAAGTAGAAATAGAGATCTCAGAGAGTCACGTTTCCCGTACGAAATTCGAGATAACTCGCATGAGGTCACTTACATATTATTATGATTTTGCGGCAAAAACTTTTGTTCCATTGGTCACGCAGCACCAACAGGCTTTGTTGGGAACTTGGAGGGTAGTATATAGTTCTATGTATAACCTCTATGGGTGGGTGGGACATGTGGTCGTACCCAATCTGGTCACATCCATCCCTCCATTATCTTAAAACTCTCTAGAGGAGCGTAATGGGTCAAATCTGATGTGATATTATTTTAGTGTGGATTTACATGCGCGTTGATGCTTCATCCATAGTTGCTTCGTGCGTGCTCAGTATCTAGATCTAGATGGCGGAAATAGAAGAAAAAAATCGATGTTGCCATCTTCTCGCTCATCGTCATCCCAGCCATCCACGAACTGTTGACTGCTCCCTTCCCCCTATTTAGGTCATCCACGACTTCGGGACAAACAGTTGTCTCATCTATTCGTTCAACTTGCCTATTCACGGCGGTTAGTTGTCCTTCTGGTCTTTCACTTGTTTGTATTTTTTAGGGCGCTGCTATCGACACACCGAAAGGTCATTTGATCGGCCGTTGTCAAACACTTTCCCCCACCGTATTGTTCTCCTTACTTGGTCAGTAATGCTATTTGCAAACCATGGGGGGTTTAGGAACAGATCATAATCGTTAGGGCTCCAGGACATTGTGGATGTTACATTGTTATTTAGTAGTCGTTAAAACTGAGAACTGAGGTATGCTTCACTTCGGTCTGGTTCAAAACTCAATCCAGTCATGAATGAATGAGGACTGCCTGTTACAACAGCACGGAGGGAACCCTCTCCCCGACGTGGGATACATTGCCTATTGTAGTGTTATGTACTATGTGCTAACCTCGTCGAAAAGGGCGCTCCCTAACCACTAAAACTGGTACACGGGCTATTTCATCCCTAACCACTAAAACTGGTACACGGGCTATTTCATCCCTAACCACTAAAACTGGTACACGGGCTATTTCATCCCTAACCACTAAAACTGGTACACGGGCCCGGGCTATTTCATCTTGTATTCATCCGTTAATTATACAGATTGCTTTTCAAATTAACTACGTGTAGAATATTATTTGGTTCAGATGAGAATATTATTCCCCCTGGGTTTTTCAGATGAGAATAATATTTGGTTCAGATGAGAATGATATTTGGTTCAGATGAGAATGATATTTGGTTCAGATGTGAATAATATTTGGTTCAGATGAGAATAATATTTGGTTCAGATGAGAATATTATTTGGTTCAGATGAGAATATTATTTGGTTCAGATGAGAGAATGATATTTGGTTCAGATGAGAATGATATTTGGTTCAGATGTGAATAATATTTGGTTCAGATGAGAATAATATTTGGTTCAGATGAGAATATTATTTGGTTCAGATGAGAATATTATTTGGTTCAGATGAGAATAATATTTGGTTCAGATGAGAATATTATTCCCCCTGGGTTTTTCGGATAAGAATACTGTTTGGTGTGGGTTTTTCAGATGAGAATAATATTTGGTGTAGGTTTTTCAGATGAGAATAATATTTGGTGTGGGTTTTTCAGATGAGAATGATATTTGGTGTGGGTTTTTCAGATGAGAATAATATTTGGTGTGGGTTTTTCAGATGAGAATAATATTTGGTGTGGGTTTTTCAGATGAGAATAATATTTGGTGTGGGT
>JARBEQ010252403.1:0-11063 GCA_030265355.1 Tritonia tetraquetra | reverse complement strand
GGCTACGATATCCTATCTAAGTTTGATAAACATTATCAGACTTGGATAGCCAACCTGACAAAAAGTTCTAACACATCAAGGTCACATCTGTATACTACTAAGAGCCCAATGTGTCAAGTATGTCCTTAGGAGCCTTTAACGCTCAGGGGCCCGGAACTTAACCGGTTTCCGTAGCGTGAAGCGGACAAGTGACAATGTCACTTTCTTGATAGGACGCTGGTCTATCGCAGAATACTTTCCCAAGACTCGTTTGAGAATGTGTCAAAATTAGGAATAAATAAAATTTGTATAAAACAAAACAACGCTTAAAAACTCCCATTAAAAAAAACACTAACTACTTTGAGAATCAGGTGACATACACCCATACTGTAACTTACCCTTCAAGTAGCCAAATCTCACCATGAACGTAACACCACTGACTTATTGGCCTTACAGTCATTTTTTTAAGCGGTCGATTTCATACGAAATACGAGTACGAGGTTTACCAAATTTAAGTGAATCGTTGTGTGATATCAAGAGAGGACATTTCAAAAAAATTAATAGACTATTAGAAGCAAAAAAAAAACAAAAACATTTAATAACATTCTTACTGTACGATTTTAAAACTAAAAACTTTGGTTACAAGAAAACTATCAATGCTATAGCGCTGGAAATTTTACACAAAGTGTATTTAAGGGAGAGCAGTCATTTTGACCGAAAAAACCCCTGAAAATTAGATTACATTATTATATTGTGCTTTTGCAAAATTCCTGTGCAAAAAATCACTTATCCTAGCACTCCAGGGTGAGTTAAGAGGTCATAAATTTTAACACAGCACTTAACTGAAGGTCTACACACCATAACATATTGACATTCAACAACACACTGTCATACGCGCTGTCATATAGTCTAACTAGGTCCAAATTGTTCACAGGTTTAACACATAGACTAAGTATTAGTTATTAACACAGGCCATGAGATGATTACACAACTTGGCATACTCCAGATTGTCCCCCGACAATTTCCGGACCTGTAACCCGGGAACGTGTCCGTCCGTTTCGCTACAACACACCTCCAGTTCCATCTGAAGGTCGTTGCTGTGTCCGTTCAAACGGAAAGACGTGTCCTGGCATTCGTAGTCCACCTGAGGGCAGACAGAGTCCAGCGCCGCCTTGACGGCCTGTAAGACATCTTCCACGCTCTTCCTATGGGACGGCTTGATCTCGAGAAGGATGGGTAGAATGCTGGCCGAGTCGTCGTTATTATCCTGCTCCATTTCAGAATGACCGGAGTCTGTGATAGAGATGGAGGGCCGAGGTGTGTTGGCTGGGGTAGGGAACGGAGAGGAGGCAGGGGAGTAACAGCCATAGGTGGGGGAGGATGAGGAGGGAGAGGGTCCAACGGAGGGGAATAGCGGGGAGGAGGGCCGAGACGAGGAGAGGCAGGAGGAAGTGTGAATGGATGGGGTGGTGGAAGGAGGGGATGGGGAAGGGGAGGGGGACACACTTCGGGATAAGGACGGGGAGGATGAGGACGGCACGACATCCGTTTGGTCCGAGGGAGACGGAGGTGCCGAGGTTGTGATGATAGGGATCGGGGACGTGCTGGGAGAGCACACACGAGACGTGGGAGATGAGTGTGGCATGGGAGGAGTCGGATGAGACGGGGCTGGAGAAAATATAATGTGTGAACTGAGAGGGGAGAACTGGGAACGAGATGCTAGCATGCTGTCGTCCATACTCAGCCTTTTCGCCGCTAGAGAGGACGGGAGTGGACACGATAATATAGAGGAGGACGACACTACTCCGTCTGTCATGACCACTTCCTGTCCCGGGCCGCCGGAGTCTGAGGGTTCGGATACCGAGATGATCGGGTCTTCGTTCATTTGATTTTGACCGGGCGGGAAACACGTCGGCGACATGGATCTTTGAGATAGGAGGGGGATCGGGATCGTTTGGAATCCTGTTTGTTGCGACGATGTCGAGTGTCTGTGCGAGGTCGGTCCGTAAAATCCCAGAGAGCCCATGGGATCTGGGTACTGGTAGCCGGCCGGGTAGGAGTAGGCAGCGGGGTAAGGGGAATAACTGTCGCTGGATTGTTCCTGTATGCGGAAATGTTGAGATAAGGGTTGCTGGTGATGATGGTGGTAGTAATGATGGTATCCTATATGGTGGTAGTGATGATGATGGTGGCGACGCAGTCTTGTTGAGGCACTTCGATTGCGGAGAGATGAAGTCGGCGACATGCCCAACGTTGGGGATTGCAGAGAATGGTACGGGGATGACCTGACCCCCGTGTTTGGCAGAGATGATGATAACGACGACGACGCTGAAGAAGGAGATGAAGAACTGAGAATCACCATGGGAACAGAAGATGACGGCGCTGCAGACGACTGCAGTGCCGAGTGTATAGAAGGAGAAGAAGCTGAACTATGACCGGTTTGCCTGGCTATAGAATCAGCCACCACGTGTGGCTGTTGCTGTCTCGGCAGCTGTTGATCTTGTTGTTGTTGTTGAAGAGAAGTCTTCGTTTGATTCCCACCAGTACCAACACCGCTGATTGAATTACGGGGACTCTCGTTGCGGTTCTCCAATGACTCATTGTGATCGGTCGTTATGACGTCCGTCACATAACCCTGAGTGTCCGTAATGCTGATTTGAGGATTTCCTGCAAAGTGTCTCTTTTTCGAATGGCCGTGTCGACGTCGATTCCTATTCCCACCCAGAGATATATGCGGTTCTTGGAGGTACTGGTCTAATTCTGACGATGACGTCGGTGTCAAAGCTCGATGGCACGAACCCGGGGAAGGAGGGGAGGCTACTGCGGCATCAGAGTTATAAATATCGTCATTGTCTCTCCAACTACTCAAGCTGCCGTGGCCAGTGCTGCCCCCTACCAAGTCTTCCTCTTCCTCGTCTCCCACCTCTTTCATTTCCTCGTCCTCCTCCCTCAACTCCTCCCCCATCATCATATACGACTTGGTGTCCTCCTGGATCATATGCAAATTCTGAAAACTGGTAGGAGGAGAGGAATGAGGATTTGATATCAAAATACCCTGGCCACCGACACCGCTACCACCACCACTGCCGCTAACAACACCGCTTAGAACAACACCACCACCTCCCAGCTGAGGCGGGGAATTTGAAATTCGCTGAAAACCTCCAACACTACCACTACCGCTAACAGCACCAATACCGCTAGCACCACTGTGCACCATCGATGACATATTACCACTACCACTGAGTAAAACTCTTGACGGACTCTGCAAAGACTGAAGCAATTTGGCAAAATTCTCTGGCGGAGTGTCTGAGCCAGAGGACTGAAAGCTCTGCATCATCTGAGTAAAACTCTGAGCCGGTACCGAGTCAGGCTCCAAATTTTGAGGGGGCGTAACTCCTGCAGAAACGATAGGAGTCCCCGACGATATACTCCCAGCTCCTGGTGTGGGAGATTGCAGTCCCGAAACACTGGAGAAAACTCCCGTGAGTTGAATAGTGGGCGATGAGATGTTCGGTAAGGACGAAGGGTGAGTCGATGAAAACGCTGACGGTGACGATGATAACAATGGAGATGAAAGTTGATGCTGCTGTTGATGTTGTTGTTGTTGTTGTTGCTGATGGCTCCTCGGAGATATGGTGCCGTGAGGGAGTCCCAAAGAAATCCCTCCGGCAATGGGCGGAGGGGGTGGGGGCATCCCTGTCGTGATGCTCCCGCCGAGTTGATGAAATTCGATAGACGTTGAAGGGGATATAGTCGGAGTGGTGCCTGCTCCAAAGGCAACGGGCGATGTCTGACGATGCTGATAATGATGCTGCTGCGACGGATGAGGATGAGGATGATGATGAAAGACTGTGGGTGTTGGAGAGGTACACGGGGAATGGGCCGCCACGGCACAATTCATCTGCTGTAGTTGAAGTTGTTGCAGCTGTTGATAGAGCAACGTGGATTGGCTCAGCGTGTCAGGGGTGACGGCACCAGGACTTGAGAAGGACGACGGTGACCCAATCGGAGGAGGGGACGGGTCACGCGACCCACTCAGACTTTTCTGTAACAAGAAAGACAAGTGAGACGAATTGGTTAAAAGGTAAGTTTTTAAAAAAAAGGATCAGATGAAATTAATTAAGGCGTTACTAAGACAACACTATCTACAACAGGCACTTCAATAATAAAAAGCATATTCTATATTGTAACATTACACGCAACATTGGTTACTTTAATTGTAAAAAAATCAAATAATCACCAGCATATACGATTCTAACCATTTCTAAGCATTTCTAACCATATCAAACTATACTGGAAAGGGGCTGCAGTAAAAAAAATGGGTGTTTTATTCTAGTATCAATCAAAGACTACATTTACGTGACAGACAGATCAACACTCCAACGTTCAAAGGTGTTAGTCTTACGCCCTTGGCAACAGATTTTAAGCCGTATCACAGGAGGGGTGGGGGGTGGGGCTCGAATTTATAGTCCATCTCCATTGGGATCATCGAGAAGGTTCACAGTAAAAAATCCCAACGGCAGGATTTGAACCCAGTACCTTCTACCCAAGAAGCGAAAGCGTTAACTGCTACACCACGAGGCCTCTCCCCAGTCAAATGTCCAAAGTCCTGACAACTTTGTTTAGCACCATATTTTTTTACAAATACTTCTTGTTGATACTTCTTTCTACGAATGCGTGCGTTTGTTCTTGGTTGGTTTTTGGGGGTATTGTTGTAGTAGTTTGTGTCTAGCTGAAGAGGGGTAGTACCCGCGACATTCTGTGTGGTTTTATCATTGTTCTTATTGGAAGTTATTTCTATTTTTCAACATTGTCATTTGCAATGGGGAAACCAAGCTTTTTTTGTAAAGATGGCTCGAAAACTTGAAATGTCTAAAAATGTGCCTTCAAGATCCACTCGTGGTGCTGGGTCACATAGAAGTAATTATGCCATTACACAAGAGTTTTTAAAAAGGGTGCTTTAATCCACTAGCAAAACTAATTATACGTTATGATATTATATATATATACATATATTTTATATTTATTTCTATTTATTTGTATTTATATGTATATTATTTTTTATTTTTAAAATGAAATTATAGCAGGAAATTATTATTTACATTTGTTATGGTTGAGGTGTAAATGTCGCACGTTTTAGATATCATCATTTTTATGTAATGTTTTTATAGCGGAACACCATGGAAATAAGTAGTATAAATACTTTTGGTGTATCCATTTTGTGTAAAGTATATATATTATGTATATTTTTATGCAAATAAATTAATTTGAATTGAATTGAATTGAATTAATAGTATGCATTTATATCAATACAAATCCTTAAGAGCCAGTTTTGACACTTTGTTACACATTATCGGAATCGAATCTGGCTCGCTTTACAACACATGTGAACAATTGAATAATTCAAAAACTAAACATCACGACACATAGACCTCATAGAAGGATTGATGGGATAAGAAGGCATTTCCAACAGTGTATAAAAAATTTATAACAGTTTGTTTGTTTGTTGCTGTTTTAGGGCTCTATCGACACAGGTAGATGACCTTCAGCGCCCGCCACAGTCGCATGTACTTAAGTTAGTTAAGTATAATGATGTTGGATATGAGTGTAAGTAGTACGGATGTGGAGTGTGTCAGACTAGTGTAATATCAAGGAGGTAATATCAAAAACAAGAAGAGCATCATCATTGTTCCAACGACATCAAACCTATACAAATCAACCCCCCCGAAACAATTCTTGAAAAGCGCCTTGAGGTTTCGACATAAGGCGCTATTCAAATAAACTTTATTATTATTATTATTATTATTATTATTATTATTATTATTATTATTATTATTATTATTATCATTATTATTATTATTATTATCATTATTATTATTATTATTATTATTATTATTATTATGATACACAACCCTGGCTCTTAAGGGACTAAATATTGACCCATACAAAATAACTTAAATAGGAAAACTAACAGAAAAAAGAGCATATGCTAAAATAGTACATTAAATTCTCTGTAAAAGTCCATATAAAAAAAAAAAATGCCAGTAGCGACCAATATATTACATCCCGTAATTCCAATATTCATCATAATGTGCATTTCACAACAGCGTTATTTGAGGGAGGTAATGTAAAAAAACAAGAAGAGCATCATCATTGTTCCAACGACATCAAACCTACACAAATCAACCCCCCCAAAAACATTCTTGAAAATTAAACAAAAAATTCTATTCTATATATATATAAATATAAACAATATAAAAAATTATATTAAAACGTAATATAATGAAAAATATGTATACATATAAATGATACAATTTGTAACCAAAATTTGTAAATAAAAAGAACAATTTGATAGAGAGATTATATAACATTCCAATCAAAAAAAAAAAAAGAATATGAAAATTCTACATATCAACTATATCAAATTTGTACGGTATATAATTTATATCATAATCAACGTAAAATTTCTGTATAAACAAAAGAGCAAATTAATACGTAATCAGATATATAAAATATAATTGTAAAAATTCTACATAAATTAAATGTATCATTTGTCTCAATGTCATCAAAGGTGTCAGAAGTTTAAATAGTTATCAGGATTTCAATTCAGATCTAACCTACTTTAACATGCTCTATCCTTAATCTAATAAGCAAACATATGTGGTGGCGAGAGAAAATCAGGAATTAAGTCGCTCACACTGTTTTTGACCAAATCCTCTTTAAAGTCGATTTTTTTTTTCTGAGAATATCTTCCTCCAATTTTATACTTTAATTTTTGTAGTTAAGATAGAACCTTCAAATAAAAAGCGAAAAGCTCAGAAGTGACAGGAAAATAACTCTTTCTTTCTTTCTTATCCAGTTCCCTTTTACCATTACAGTGTAGGGCCAGCACTATGAGGCTGGATTTCTCTGGATCAAGATGTTAAGCCAAGCAGGTGAACGAACCCACTGTGACAGGAAAATAACATGCAAATGAAAACACAATGATCAGTGTTGGTGACTTATTCCTGGTTTTCTCACACCACCACATATGTATTTCACTAAACCATTTAAAGTTGAGAATGAAGATATTTATTACGATAGTTTGTTTAAACAAAAAAATTCAAACATGCTTTAGTCTGATAAGCAAGAACTATATTCATGCACCTAAGAAAACGTATGATGATGATGATGATGATGATGATGATGATGATGATGATGAATACTACAGCATAGAGGAGTCCCCTACATCTTTCTCATATTCTTATCAATTCCATGTTAACTACTATCACTAAATTTGCAATGATATTCGTTAAGTGCATGAATGGTCAAACTTAAAAACAGAATTGCATCGTTGTGTGTATTTGTAATGTCTGCCTTTTGTTTATCAGGTGTTGTGAATTTCATTACCATATTGTAAAGCGCCATTGAGCATATTAAGAGTGGATTTTGGCGCTATACAAGTCACTTATTACTATTATCATTATTATTACTATTATTATTATCATTATTATTATTATTACTATTATTATCATCATTATTATTATTATCATTACTATTATTATCATTATTATTATTATTATCATTATTATTACTATTATTATTATCATTATTATTATTATTATTATTATTATTATTACTATTATTATCATTATCATTACTATCATTATTATCATTATTATTATCATTATTACTATTATTATTATCATTATTATTATCATTATTATTATCATTATTACTATTCTTATTATCATTATTATTATTATTATTATCATTATTATTATTATGCCCTACACTGTAATGGTAAAAGGGAACTGGATAAGAAAGAGAAGATTATTATTATTATTATTATCATCTTTCTTTATCTCAATAACCTTTTTAGTACCTTTCGGTGTAAGGTATTATTATTATTATTACGATTACTAAAATGAACCGCAAAATTGGCGAACAATCTTTTTCCTATTCGGCTCCCCTTTTCTGGAACTCCCTCCCAGGACATGTCAGATACATTGATGGTGTAGACTGTTTCAAATCTCGTTTGAAAGCCTCCCTTTTAAATTTTTTTGACCATTGTATATTTGAATGTATTACTTTTTAATTTGCTTTTATCATTACTGTCTTTGCAAATGTAAAGCGCCTTGAGCCTGTTTCACACGGGGTAAGGCGCTATATAAAAATTATTTATTATTATTATTATTAATATTATCATTATTATTATTGTCAGCATTAACTTCAGCATTTAGTCATGAAAGCATACAGTAACTTGTTAGTGGCTGAAATTGTTTATCTTTCTTTTCTTTTTTTAAAAAGTAGTTAGAAATCCACTTTTGATCGAATTCCATAAAACAGGTTTGGTTTGGATATGAAAGAACGGAGGAATGAAACAACGAAATAAACAAACAAACAAAGCGAGAAAGACAAGAGAGAATAAATAAATATTTTTATCACTTTTATGATCTTTCTTCTTTCTTTATCGATAATCTTTAGTACCTTTTGGTGTAAGGTTTATGCGTGATACACAAACTTTCGTCATTGATCCCTGTTCAGCGCCATCCTCTTTGCATCTACAAGCCTCTCTTTTTTATTATTTCTGAAACTGCATCCTGCCAAATTTTCTTTGGTATATAACCACGGAATTAAAAACTTCTAAAGTATGAGGTTTAACAGAAATATTTCATTTCTAATTTCATCTCCCTTTCAACGGAAGCGCTCAATGCCTGCAAATAAATCCGCCCAAAAAAACTTTATGATAAAAAATATAAACCTTATATGAAACATTTTAAAAATAATTTAACCAGATAAAAAGATTAGCCGTTTAAAATTATTGTTTGTTTGTATTGTTTTTGTTTTTTTCAAAAGTGAAATTATGAAACAAAACAGTTGAAGGCAGTTTAAAAAATAAAAACTCCAGGTTTGTCGAATAAGTTCTCAAGCTTGCTAAAAAAAAAAAAAAAAAAAGCTTTAGCAAAAGGTTAAAAATAACAAGATAAGATAGTAGTCGATAATCGCATCAAAATCAAACTTCAAACAGAAACAAAAAATAAAAAATAGAAAGAATGAAAAGGAGCAAAAAAAAGGATGAAATTTTTTTTGGCGAAATATATCAAGCTATCAATATAAAAAAAGGGGGTTATATTCTACATTAAATAGTTCACCAAAAAAAAACAAAATTAATAAAAAATATATATATATATGAGAAAAATGTAGAAAAAAAGAAACGCATGGAGAAAAATATGATTATGAAGGCAGTATTATAATGTCGTTATAGTAGGCAGGGCCGTCTTAACGATTGGGGCTTGGGCCATACTGCTGTTAAGACGGCTCTGGTTATATGAGAGTATGGAAGGAAAAGAGGAAAAGGTAAAAGAGGGAAAGGGGGTCGGGTAGGGAAGGGGGTCGGGTAGGGAAGGGGGTCGGTGGAGGAGATAGAAAACCCAACGCACCATGCATTGCCTGTCACCGCGGGGGAGTCTGAGGAGAAGGTTTCTAGAAAGACAACAACAAACACAACAGGTTTGAAACTTTTAAGACACTAACTAAGAAATTTTTTTTAAAATGAATAAATAATTAATTAAATAAAAACTAAAAAGGTGCAGAAAAAAATTAATAATATCTGTCAGTCACTGCACACACAATCCTTTCCCCACTTCTCTTCCAGGGCTACCGACCCTAAAAGTACAAACAGGACAAGACTGCAGAAAAAACAGGACATTAATAGAGAGAAAGAGAGAACAAATATTGTGAAAAAAAAACAGGATCATTCAATAAAAACATTGAAAACAGGCAATTAGACGGGAGTTGGCAGGTCTGTTCTTCCCACCTCCTCCCAAACAAGAGTTAACCACACCACCTTGCCTACAACCCATGCTTTGATACGTCCTCACACACTAAATCCCGAGCTGCCTTCACAAAGGATCAAAAATATCACCACTGTATAACTCTACCTGCATGCCTAACTCTGAAATGATGGGAAAGACAGGCTAGACTGTAAAACTAGACCAATGAAAAGCCTTCTTTTATAGAAATACAATACACGTCTATTCCTATTGGCTGGTAAAGACATCAATCAGTTGGTGTGTCTCCCCAAAAGATAAAAACTAGAGTTAGATGTTTGATTTTTGGGTGTTTTAAGGCGGTAACGACACAGCTAGGTCATTTCAGCGCCTGCCACAGGGCTCCGAACAAATCAAAGAGCAAGATAGGAAAATGTTAAAGTGCCAGAAAAAAACGAAAAATAACCATAGAAGAAAAGTGGAAAGTCGGCAGTGGGAATCAAACCCACACTGCGGCGTACGACAACACCGCCTAGCCAGAAACAAAGACCACGCCCTAACCAACTGAGCTAATTAGCCACCACAAAGTTAGAGTGTGGCCTCTGGCTAGGCGGTGTTATCGTACACCGCGATGCGAGTTCTATTCCTACTGTCGACTTTCCACTTTTCTTATATGTCTAGATTTCTGTGTTTTTCTGGCACTTAAACATATTCCTACCTTGCTTGATGATTTTCTAGTGCCTGCTCCTCTTCAATTCATTTAAACAAATCAAAAGTAACTAGATGCCCCCCATAGACCCCTAGGGAAGACGTGCCGTCCCTGGGTGGGGGGGGGGGGGGGGGGCCCCCCCCCCCCCCCCCACCCCCAAACGGCACAAAGACATCATGATTTTCTAGGCTAAGGTTTCAATGAAGAAAGACACATGCATACAAAATCTATTTTAAGAAATATTTTCAGGGGGGAAAATGTGATCCAGAGTTCCTGGTATGATGATACAATGAAAATAAAGTCAGTGGTGATATGAATTGACAAGGCATGAAAGCGTCAATTACTACAGGGTACCTTTACCCCTATCTAAATACTGTCCAAGGGCTTTCCAAGGGCTTATCCAGGGTAAAATACCTTCATTCCAGAGTTACATTTGCGGCTCAGAAAACGTATAACAGGAATTGTTTTCCTAACTATCCAGTTTGAGTTGGTATGACAAAATTCCAGGGATGTTTAGTATTTTATCAAATTCCAGGGAAGTTTAGTATTTTATCAAATTCCAGGGATGTTTAGTATTTTATCAAATTCCAGGGATGTTTAGTATTTTATCAAATTCCAGGGAT
>JARBEQ010252392.1:0-11063 GCA_030265355.1 Tritonia tetraquetra | reverse complement strand
TGATCCAGAGAAATCCAGACTCTTTGTGCTGGCCCTACACTGTAATGGTAAAAGGGAATTGGATAAGAAAGAAAGATTAAAAGCAGTTCAGATTTCTTCAAGCTTCACAGGTCTTAAATGATGGACGGGTGGTGGGTACCTTTTGGAGGGACTGTCTTTTATTCTTGTATCCCAACCTGTTGTCAGCTGGTTATAACAAGCAAATTGTTTCATACACAGAACCTAGCCACGTTCTTTTCTTATCATCATCATCATCATCAAGCGTAGCGAGTGCATGTCTGTATGTTACCGTTATTCTCCATGTAGATCTATCATCAGCTGTCCTTGTGTAGGATGTGTTTTGTCTTAAACGAGTCAAGAAAGTCAAACGCTGTCTGCCTCGTGCAGTCTTAAAGAGAGAAAATACTGATATTTTATTCATTATCGGCATTCAATTATTCCTTATCCTTCTGAATTTATCTGTTCACATGTGAATAGAGCATGTGATGTGGTCAATTTTCAATTGTAAATAGAAAGCATAAAAGTTAATAATCATATATAATGAGTTTGAAAATAGTAAATTATTCTTTTTATATTAACCCTCTCCAGGCTCAAACATATTCATATCAGACAACGCAGGACGAACGCCTTTGTCTCTTGTTCGTAACAGACTAGGGGGTTTGCGACGCAACAAGACCACATCCACTGATGCTTTCAAAACAGAATTTATTTTAGTGAGTGACGTCAAAACAAAATTTGATCAGTTTCTTTCTTATTAAATTTTCTTTTATCTTTTGTTTTTCATAACAATTTTCTAAACATTGTTTTGTTCTGTAGCACATGTTACCACTGAGCAGTGTTACGCCCAGCTTCATGTCCAGCATTGCTTAACACAGAGCTAGAAAACTTTGGATCAGGTAGAAAAGGCAAGTAGGTGATCAGCCGACTGTGCCTGAACCTTGAATGGCACAATGAACATCACATTTTTGAGATGATCTAGCAGTGTTGAAAAGGGTAGAATGGTCGTATTTGTTGTATAAACAGCATTTTAGGTATAAAATTAAATCAAATCATGATTCAATTGGCCTAATATCCCTGATATATTTCTACTTTTTCTATCTCCTCCTCATCACTTATTGATCTTTTTTCAGATGTCTGAACTTCTTTGCTCCCCGGCTACACGGCAGCATGACTCTGACCCTTTTGTGACCTCCATCGATGATCTCTGTAATCAAATGCAGACCGTATCAACAAGAGAGAGGGCAGACGAAATAGCAGACGCTGCCATCCGACACATGAGTAACTCTGTATCTGCTATGAGTCTTTCTAATGTTCAGCTTCTTTAACGAGACACATTGTTTAGACTAGAATAAGGTTAATTGATTCGATTTTGATTGTGCAAACAGGGTCCTAGATTTATAACATTTTATGGTTGTGCTCTTAGATTTTTTTATGCAAGTATATGATCCAAATAAGAACTGTATTGAAAGACTGCTTAAAATGGGTGGGAGTGAAATGGGGGAAGAAAGAGAAATTACTTGTTCGTGATTATTCTGGGGCTGACATATTAGCATTTTACATGGAAATATCATAATCAGTTATGTATGTGGCACTTCACAAGTTAAACAAACTTATCTAGATTTTCATTAGAACCCTAGGGAAACAAATGAAGAACTCACTTGCAACTCGCTAGGATTTAAATTTAACACACCTGATATGGAGTTGATGTAAGTACAGACTTTGTTATATTCTGCATAGCTGCCACTCTATGTCACACAATCCAGAAGCATGATCCTCCTCTTCCTCCCCTGCTCTCCAGTAAGCGATCAAAAGATTATCCTTCTTTTTTGGATAGCTTGATAATTTTTCCATTGTAGACAACGGCGATCCCATCTAAGTTCCATGTATGCAGAATGGATTGTCCAACAAGACTATTGGGACTGTCTACAACAGTTTAGAGATGGGGACGAAGGGACACATCCTGGAAAACAGGGTCGTCCAAATTGGCAGGGTCTTTAGACAAGGCAAGTTGGATCTGCTTTCTCATTTTCAGATGACTGGTTTGATTCCTCGTTTGCGCCTTTTCTTGCTGACGTTGCAGAATTTAACAATTAGTTCCTACTTGACGCTCTCTTGATATGTTGCGGAGGGAAACGGCTTGTTTCATTGAAAAGTATGATATTTTCCTGTACAGAGGGATTCAGTGACTCCTGCCAAGACAATGTGGGGTTTGTCTTTACTTGGACTTTGGGGTCAATAAAGTCTAAAGACGTATTAGGGGCACGTCTCATTTGCTAGTCGCAAATTCCGAGCGTTCTCTCAGCCCAGATATATTGTGAGAGGGAACACCTTTTGCTTTGTATTGTAATTTTGATATACCATGAATGACGTTTACAGCACAGCTGTCATAGCCAAAAGTTTTTCCTCAATTTCCCCTTCAATGTCCAATTTCTGTGCTCTATTGGCCAGGTCATCCAAGGGATGAAGATAGCACTTTATTACGAGGAGAAATATGTTGAGTTTTTCCTTCAGCATGTATTCAATGTCAACATATCCCTCCTGGTTGGCATGTGGACCTCGTTGATGTGCTGTCCTTCATTTGTGGCAGCATAAGCATTATCTACCCCATTTGGCCTCGATCATTCCTAGAGGCTGATCCTCCAAAAGAGCTTCTGACCGCAATTTGAATAAAAAATAATTATTTACCAAAGAGTACAATATTAATGATACACAAGTGTCAACATAAAATATAAAAATTATTGAATTTTAAAGGAAATAAAAAACAAAAAGAAAACAACGAAAGAAAAAGCCAACAAAAATCAACAAGGAAACACCCCCTCCCCCCTAAAAAAAACCCCCAACAAAAACAAACCCCAAACCCAACGCAAATTTGATATTCTTTTGGTTAATTATTTTCAAGGATTCTTTTTTTTTTGACCAAGAGAACCCCTCGAATAGAGGCCCTTTGAGTTTTGAGAGCTTTATTTTTCTCTGCAAGAGATGAAACGACAGTTTGTTGAAGAGTGAGCCTTTTTTTTTAATTTTTATTGTCCCTTTCCAGAGACTTGATATCATATTAAAAAGAAAGTGTTCTTAATGTTTATTTGCACTGTTTTGTGCAAACACTGCCTCTCCACTGCTTTAAAGTTCTTTAAATCCCATATCATATTTTGCTGTGTCTTTAACGTCTTTTGATTTGTCATGTTTCTTTGGCAAGTTCAGGGGCAAAATTATAAAGTGTTTTTGCATTACAACCCGCACCTGCTCTTCCTCTTTGGGTGAACCCTGGCACTGAATTTCAGATTGTCTAATTGTTTTATGTAGAAGCTCCCCACTACGTTAACTATTCAGACCTAATCCAAAACCATATCGTTTGATCCATAGCAAGCAATGATCCTCTAAAATGTGGATTTTTGGTGGAACTTGCGCTTTTATATTTCTTCTGTAAAATCGTGTGTTTGATTTGATTGCATTTTGTATTTGTGAGAAAACTGTTTGTGTAATCTGTCTGCTATGTGATATCAAATGCTCTTCATTAGCATAAAGCTCATTTAGATGAAAAAATTGTTGACGCACAGCTTCTGCCTTTGTTACTGTATGTTGGTTTTGAGTGTTCCGTTGTGTTTCAGCAACAACATTCTTACACAAGTCACCATAAACAGTTTTTTTCAAGTATTTTTTGCAATGGTTGCCAACAAAGGATCGTCCATGGTAGGCTTGAACCATAATTTTGTGTTTTTTTTCAAAATACTGTCTAGTGTTGAACAAACTGGACCTTTACGTTTGGGATAATTTTTATCACACATTTTATCACAAAACTTACCTAAGAAACTAAAAATGAGCAAAAGTGAGCGTTTACATTATGTGCAGTAAAACCTGTGCCACAGTGCACGTTGTCCACTTCAGTGTACTTGTCCATTTATAGTAACAGCTCTTGAAATTTTCAATTATCCTGATCAATAATTTCATCGTCGTTCTCTGTAAGGTCTACAGAGTCCACATTTGTTGATAAGTTTGTCCAGAACTCTCTTTTTTGTTCTGGCATAAGACCATGAAAAGAATCGCCTGATAGAAACGTATGCCCAGTCTCTAGATACTTAAACGTTACACTTTGATAAAGGGGTAAACTAGTTGCATCATTTATGAGGTGCACCAGGGTTGTGTAGAGGTACCAATTTTTATTTTGGCCTGTGCAGTTGTCACAACAAATGATCATATGATTGGCTCCCTCTGACATGTGACATGTCTGTGATAGCTCTCACGAAACTAGATGTCAAGTCAGCAGCTGACCAACCCGATGTTGTCTCGCGCCAAAGGACAGTTCGAATCTGTGGGTATTTTTTCACGGCCTGCTTTCCTATGGGGCAAAGGTTTCGTGAAAGGCAACAAGCTGATTGGTGAGTGCAAATGACTTGACCCCCGTCGTGTATGGGAGCATCATAACTTTCTGCATGTCTGCAGACACATATAATATACATTTCAGTCCTGGGTGCGCAGTCTTTAGCTTTGTCTATGCTATATATATAATAATGCTCCTGGCTCGTTTTTACCCGCTGCAGATGCTGCATGGGTTCGTTGCATTCTGCACATTGAGTATTCTCCTTGGGGAGTTGATTTCACATTCTTTGTTTCCGAGTGGCATGAAACTAATGATTTTATTTGCAAATCTATGATGATAGGATTCGTATTCTGCGTTAATGCCCCGCTTTGTTCTTTGAATACTGAGAACATGTCCCGTATATTTATGTCTGAGGACAGATATCGCCGGTTTGGTTCATGCTCTCTGCGGTGATGACTCACCGCCGGGTGTGATAGCTCAATTTGTTGGTCCATGATTTCGATCGTCTGGGATGAGAAAACATGTGCTGGTTTGAGTACACCTCAAATGTCCTTGGGTACAAACATATCAGTGTCAGAAGCTCCACTTTTTTCAAAGCATTGTTAATAATAGGTTAATATGTGACACAATGATCTACTTTGAAAATCAAATTGAAATTTTTACACAAGATAGAAAATGGCCCGTTTAATTTACCTGTTAAAACAAATTTCATCCCAACAGTGGTGAGAAAGCATTTAATCAAAAGAATAAGTCCATTTAAAGTATGGGTCAAAGCAATGTATGTATCATTGGATAAAAATCCTTCCTTTAATTCCTTGTGACTTTCATTCCATCTGTCTAACCAAGCAGACATTTTTATAAGCCAAGAAAGTCTAGGGTCTCTTCTATGCTGAAAAATGGAGTAGCATCTAACTGATGCTGTACATTGACAATATCCCACCAGCAACAGATGTTCAATAAACTGAACAGTTCCCTTCCAAGAAATGAAATCATCCCTGAGTGGACCTAGTGTTTTTAAGGCTGCAACATTGGTGTCACTGAATATTTGTAAAGCTAAAGAAACTTTCTGAAGTTCTAAAGAATGGAGGTACAGAACTTTCCAAGACAATCTGGAGCTTCTTTTAAAAGTCCCCCCCCACCCCCATCTTATACATATTTTTCAAATCAAGGAAAGATGCTCATTTTCTGACAGCTCATAAATAAAGATCATTCTTAAGTTCTTTATATTTTTTGTTACTTCTGATTTACTACGTTTTCTTGAATGGACACCATCTTCCGATCCAAACTGTCCTGAAGAGTTTTTCGATTGTTCTCAGCTTGTGAGTGGTTGATTTCAAGTTTTGCGGGTCTCAAGTGCTCCAAGTCGTTGAATGTATCTGATTATGGGCATTTTGGTAATTTTTGTTACAGCCTGTACTGATTCAATTAAATGACGATCTGATTGGTGAGCATTGCTGAATCAGAATTGATTTCTGATGGAGAGGATAATGTTTCTCCAATTTTACCATGCTGACCTTTACTCTTTCCATTATTTGTATGTTTTGAGTAAGCACTACTCCAACTCCAACATCATCTTCTATGTTTCCTCTATCATATTATCGTCACTTGCTTTACATGCTCATGTAAATTCCCATTCCCTGGAATGGAACGGAATGGCATTACATTTTTGTATCTTTTTATTATTTATTGTCATCAATTACTATGCAGTTTAGATTTACTTTAACGTCTTTTTATTGTCAAAACTGCACTGTATAAATTCCATCAACTGGCACTAAAAGTCTGTGGTGTTTCAAGACAACACCCAGCATTATATGTTGGCAATTGCTAATGTCTGTCAAATGGGGATACAGACATTTTTTTCCGGTTTGTTTATGAGGTGTCTGACATCTTTTCCATACAGGAGGCCACTGTCATCATTTTGTGTTCAGTTTTGGATCACATATATATGCCACAATTTTTTTTTATTTACTTGAAACAATTAAGTGCAAGTATAATACATGCATAGTAGATGCAGAATATTTTCTACTTACTGTGCAATCAGATTCGTGAAAAAATTGTTGTGCACACATAATACAAAAATCAACTTAATATCTTACACTCCGAAAGGTACTAAAAGGGTTAAAGGATAAAGAAAGAAAGGAGAAGAACTTTGCATTAATAAACAAGATTGGTCCCTCATGAACACACTGTGAGTAACTTGAGTTTACCGCTGAGTGGATTTTTGAGTCGTCGTGATTGATTTCTGATGGAGAGGTTAATGTTTTTCTGTGCTCTAAGTGAGGAGGAAAACAAGTAAGGCAGTGAGCACCTTTGTGTTTTCCTTTTCTCCAATTTTACCACGCTGACCTTTACTTTTTCCATTATTTGTATGTTTTGAGTAATTGCTACTTAAACTCGAACATCATCTTCTATATTTCCTCTATCATGTCACCTGCTCTACGTTCACATCATCTTTTTGGGAAGTTTCTTCTCCCTGGAATGGAACGTAATGGCATTACATTTTTGTATCTTTTTGTTATTTATTGTTTTTGGGAAGTTTCTCCTGATTGGTGAGCATTGCTGAATCAGAATTGATTTCTGATGGAGAGGCGAATGCTTTTCTGTGCTCTAAATGAAGAGGAAAACAAGTAAAGTAGTGGACACCTCCGTGTTTTCCTTTTCTCCAATTTTACCACGCAACAGGGATAACGTTGGTTAAACAAGTGGTACATAGGTCTTAGCCAGTGGGTATATAGGTTAAACAGGTGGTACGTAGGTCCCTGAAATAAATACCAAAGAGAGAGAGAGAGAGTAAGCATAAAGAAAATAAAGTCTTTGTAAGGCATAATGTACTAGATACTAAAACATTACATAAGAAAAGACTTAACCCTTATGGGGGACAAAATAACAGGGTCCTTCCCCTACCATGTCTCGACACAAAGGAATAATAATAAACAAACGAGCCAGAAGGCGATGCACAGACATGACACACATCATAGAGATCACACAAAAGTACAAATGATTTTTGAGTGCAAGGCTAGGCGCTGAGAACAATGACGCCCAAAACGAAAGAACAAAGACAAAGGTGGGCCTAAGAAATGTAACAGTGAGCATTGCTGAAACAGAATTGATTTCTGATGGAGAGGCGAATGTTTTTCTGTGCTCTAAATGAAGAGGAAAACATGGCAGTGGACACCTTTCTGTTTTCCTTTTCTCCAATTTTGCCACGCTGACCTTTACTCTTTCCATTATTTGTAAGTTTTGAGTAAGCACTACTCCAACTCCAACATCATCTTCTGTTTCCTCTATATCATAGTCACTTTTTTAATATTCTCATAATCTTTTAGGGAAGTTGTAATAATACATTTTTAGCTAGGAATCGTGACTCTAGGCGCATACATCCTCCTGTGCGACCTCAAAACACTATCCAACCACTAACCCTCACCACGATAAGGTCACAAGCGCCCTAGACACACGGCCATCTACGACACGAAAACAATGTATAATATACATTTTTAAAAAAGTTTTGTACAAAGGTATTGAATTGATTTTTAATCATACGACTGGACATCTGACTCTTGCTTGTTTAGGAAAGAGACGTGTAGCGGGTGCTGAAATGACCTTTCTGTGTCGATAGTGCCTAAAACACAAAAAAAAACAAGCAAACAAACAACATATTTTTACAATTTACTTGAAACAATTAAGTGCACGTATAATAAATGCATAGTAGTAATAGATACAAAATATTTGATTCTTACTGTGCAATCAGATCCTTGAAAAATTGTTGTGCACACATAATACAAAAATCTACTTAATACCTTACACTCCGATATGTACCTACTAAAAGGGTTAAAGGATAAAGAAAGAAAGAAGAAGAACTTCGCATCAATAGTCAAGATTGGTCACACATGAACACACTGTGAGTAACTTGGAGTTTACCGCTGAGTCATCGTGATTGATTTCTGATGGAGAGGTTAATGTTTTTCTGTGCTCTAAGTGAGGAGGAAAACAAGTAAGGCAGTGAGCACCTTTGTGTTTTCCTTTTCTCCAATTTTACCACGCTGACCTTTACTTTTTCCATTATTTGTATGTTTTGAGTAATTGCTACTTAAACTCGAACATCATCTTCTATATTTCCTCTATCATGTCACCTGCTCTACGTTCACATCATCTTTTTGGGAAGTTTCTTCTCCCTGGAATGGAACGTAATGGCATTACATTTTTGTATCTTTTTGTTATTTATTGTTTTTGGGAAGTTTCTCCTGATTGGTGAGCATTGCTGAATCAGAATTGATTTCTGATAGAAAGGTGAATGTTTTTCTGTGCTCTAAATGAAGAGGAAAACAAGTAAAGTAGTGGACACCTCCGTGTTTTCCTTCCAACATCATTTTCTTTGTTTCCTCTATCATTAGTCACTTGCTTTACATCCTTATCATCTTTTAGGGAAGTTTCTTCTCCCTGGAATGGAATGGAATGGCATTACATTACATTTTTGTAATGTATCTTTTTATTATTTATTGTCATCAATTACTACTATACAGTTTAGATTTACCTTATCCTCTTTTTACTGTCTAAGCTACACTGTATAAATTCCATCCACAGCCACTAATAGCCTGTGGTGTTTCAAAACAACACCCAGCATTATATGTTGGCAATTGCCACTGTCATCGTTTGTGTTCAGTTTTGGATCACATATGCCATAGGGGCATCCTATGACAAAGAAGACGGCTGAGTGGATTTTCGAATCGTCGTGGCATTTTGGTGGCCTTGCTCAATTAAGGTAATGCCATCAGTAAGCAATTCTTTTGCTTTTTTTCACTGAGGGTCCTTTATTCCTTTTAGAACTTCTAATAGGATCAACAAAGTGACAGATTTTTAATTGGGTCAGGAAGTGACTAAAGTCACTAGAGACGAAAATTAAGGAATCTTGTGTGAGTTCTTCATTTGTTTCTCATTTATGACTGGAATTTAGTAGAGTTAACAAACCCACAAAAATTTTACATTTCTTACCCTGGTCAAAATTATAATTTGATTTATTTCGACCACTATTAAAAAGGGACCACTGTTCTGTAATGCCACCATAAGGTTCCTGCTTTAGAGTGAAAATCTATTACTATTATATCATCAGTTTTAGGACCAGAGAAAACTTCATGATTTATTAGAAAGGATATAATTTGGTACACATGAATCACCCTTTCAATATTTCAATGCCATGTTGTGCACCAGGCCTGCCTTACAAGACAAATTTCAGTCAGGTGTCAGCTTCATCTTCACAGAGATCATATTATAGATTAGGTGTATATTCTTTAGGGGTCGCCTCTGAAGCAAAAGGTACCAGGTTCGATTCTCGGCAGCGACACTGTCAGGTATTTTTCTCCTTGAAACTTGGTGAAAACCAATATGCCCCTCCCTGATCCTATTCAGGTAGGTGGGATCAAAGAACCTAGTCCTATCGGAGACGGACAATAAAATCAGAGGTCCTGTGTGCATGTTGCACACGTTAAAGAACCCGTGGCAGTTGAAAATCGATAAGAATAGGCCGCAAGGCCGCTCTCCGGGCAAAATTAATTCCTACCACAAAGGTCACAGTGGGTTGATCACCTGCTTGGCTTAATATCTTGATCCAGAGAAATCCAGCCTCGTAGGGCTGCCTTTACACTGTAATGTTAAAAGGAAATTGGATAAGAAAGAAGATGTATATTCTCTGTAAAGATAAGTTAAAGTTTTTATAAAAGTACCATTACTATAATTGATTGACAAGGGTTGTTATTCGAGTATAAGAGGAGGGAGCAAATGAAGCAAATTGTCAGTTTTATTTTCAAGGGAATCAGAGGTTTTAGCTCCAATTATTCTTGGTTGTTTTACAGATGTTTTCTTTTCTTATTCTTGATTGTGAGTGTGGAAAATGAACAACACGCAGATTCAAAAAGTAGTTTTTGAAAAAATTAGGAACCAGGATAGTGTACTTGTATTATATCAACTAGTTTGTTTATATTATTATATCAACTAGTTTGTTTATACTATTATATCAACTAGTTTGTTTATATTATATTCAGCAAGGATGGTGACAGTTATCTGTGTAAATGGTTTATTGTGCTAAGGATCAAGTGAGTGTGATAATTTCATGGTTAATGTGTTAGTTGCATAATGAAATTGTTTCATGGTTTTCTCAAATTTGTTTTTTTTACACTCATGATGATAAGAGTAGTGCGTGGTTCATGTGTGTTGTCTGGGGTTGATTGAATGTTGGGCAAGAGTGTCTGATTGGTTGTGACATCAAAACAACTAGCGAGTCAATTTTATGATATGCCTTGTGATTGAATGTTGGGCAAGAGTGTCTGATTGGTTGTGACATCAAAACAACTAGCGAGTCAATTTTATGATATGCCTTGTGATTGAATGTTGGGCAAGAGTGTCTGATTGGTTGTGACATCAAAACAACTAGTGAGTCAATTTGATGATATGTCTTGTCATGTTTTGCCACATTATCTGTTTGTTGACAAGGCAGTGCCATTTTTTCTTCCTTTGTTTACTTCAACTTCAAACTCTTTTTCTCACTCTTTTTTTCCTTCCCTTTTTGAAAAAATGTAAGGCCTTTAATAATTATTCAGTTGTATTCTATTTTTTTGTTTTTTGAGAGATGATATTTTTTTTTTTTACTTTTTTACTTTAAAAAAAAAAATAAAAAATTTTCTCATGTAAATCATCTCTCTTTATAGTATTCATTACTGTATATTTTACGAATTGAGTATATCCCTTCTGCAGG
>JARBEQ010252359.1:0-11065 GCA_030265355.1 Tritonia tetraquetra | reverse complement strand
CATGTACTGTGTTTATATTACTATTGTAATGTGCCTTGAGCTCTTACGAGGGAAGGCGCAATATAAATGTGCATATTGTTGTTATTATTATTATTATTATATAAACAGGGAGTTCCTGCCCCTGAAATGATCTCCAAGTATGGAAAAGGGCATACAGTTGATACTTCAAACTTTTTGTTTGTTTTTGGTTCATTTTTCAATTTGCTGTCTTAGCTGTATTTGTATTTTGTTGAATAAAAAAGGTCATAAAGTGTTTGTTTTTATCTGTGTCAGGCTGGTGCTAATGTGAATGCGGTAGACTTGTGGCAGTTTACTCCTCTGCACGAGGCAGCTTCCAAGTCTCGGGTTGAAGTATGCTCCCTCCTCCTAGCTCACGGTGCCGACCCCACCCTGGTCAACTGTCACAGCAAGAGTATTATGGATGTGGCTCCGAGCAGGGAGCTCCAGGAACGATTGCAATGTAAGTATCTTGTGTCTTATATATATATTCAATGGCTATCATTCGTCACAGCACTGTGAAAGTAAATAACTTGATGATTTGGGGAAGGGGACACATCACTCGATGATTCGGGAAAATACCATGAGGACAATGGTTATTATCTATTATTCAAACACATCATGGTTCAAATGTTTTTTTCCCCCAGATGAATTTAAAGGCCATTCACTGTTGGAAGGCGCTCGACAGGCTGATATTAACAGATTGAAAAAATATTTATGTGTTGAAATTGTCAATTTCAAACATCCTTATTCTGGCGACTCTGCTTTGGTGAGACATTTGTATATATGTTTATTCTTTTAGAATTGTTTACAAGTAAAATATATGATATATCTCTATACTCTATACTATAATGGAAAGATTAGAAATTGTTTTACTTAGACGGTAGAAGAAAATCTTGCCATGTTTGTTTAAAATGCTGTTCTCCGAATAAAGAAAAAAATTGGGACTTTCGCCAATCGATTTTTTACATTCATAGATCTTCTAGTATTATTCGACCGAGAACATCTTTCTGTTAAAAATAAATAGGAAAAGCTTCAATTGATAATTGGAGCAACAGAAGCATTTCTGAAGCAATATAAAAACCAGCACTGATGTGTAGTAAGGTTCCGTACTGCATAGGTCTGATGAACTGATTGTGGTAGTAGATGCAACATTTGGATTTAGATTTGTCTACCTTTTTCACCAACAGACTTGTGAAGTCTTAAATCGCCAATCCTCATGCTTACTGTTTTCTACAAATTATTTCCATACGTTTTATTTTCTAGCATTGTGCTGCTGCGTCTCCATATCCTAAAAGAAAACAAGTGGTGGAATTGTTGATACGGAAAGGCTCTAATCTCAATGAGAAAAACAAAGAGTAAGTGTATGGGCTTAGCCGTCCTTTTTGTTCTCAATAGAATTGTTGGGTTGCTTTTTTTAAAGTTTCTTATAGCCAATGTGTATAGGTGTAGAATACTTAACAGGAAATTGTTTAGCTGTTGTTGATGTTCAGTGTGACTACTTGGTAAAGGAGGTATTAATCTGTCATAGTGTTTGAAGTTTTGACTCACAAAGAATAATTTTGTATATTTTGTTTCATTTCAAGTTACCTGACTGCCTTACACATTGCGGCAGACAAAGCTCACTATGATGTGATGGACGTATTACTCAAACACGGGGTCAAGGTAAGAATGACATCTATCAGGTTGTACTGAAGACATTAGGTTTCTGTTATAGATGTGAGATTGACATATTTGACATAGATTCTGTTATTTTGTACTTGTATTTTAAGGTTATCTTTGGCTTGGTAAATATGGCAATAAGACATTTAGTTTTTTAACGACGATTCTTCCTCTGTCTTCTCAATATTGACCTCAAGCCGACCCGTCTGTCGCTCATTCATCACCTGTCATTTACCGGGGGTCAACAATAGTGTGGGGTGTGTCATGTCTGTTTGGGTGTCTGTTCCCGAAAAAAGCCTTTGTAAGGGGGAATTCACAGCAGCCAGTCGGACTGGGACGGAGGGGGGGGGGTTGAACGTCTTTGTCTTGATTGTTTGGTTGAGATACTGACAGCCCGTTCACACGTTAGCAGCAGTATTTGAAGTATTATTTTTTATGGTTAATAAAATCTGATTATTCTTTTATTTTTATGATTCTTTACATTGTTAGTATGATGATGACTCATCTGACGCTATCTTTGATTGATATTATGGTATAAAGCATGGGAAACACATTTACACAAAATGTAAAAATAGGGGACCGCCGGAAGAAGATTAATAATTACACAAAATAAAAGCACATTCTACGCTTTTTCCTCTTCATTTTTGTTTCTGCCAGAATTCACTTGCCTCTGGATGTGTAGGTCTGGGTTTGAGTCACAATTGTGCCAGATTGTTCTCTGGATCTTTCAGAGTTTTCATGTGGATTCGTGTGGAAATCTCAAGTTCTGTTTAACCGCCTTCAATGATATTAAGAAGGGAGTGAAACTTGAAACGTTAGAAGTTTAAATAAACAAAATTGTAGACTTGGCCGCCTAGTGTGCCAGCACCATTCATTCATGAGACCCAGCCATTGCTTCTCATGCTAATGAAGCAGCAAATACTTACACTGATCGTAACGGGCAGATTTTAAAAATTGATGTTTTAAAAGTTTGAATTTGTTTCAATTAGGTGAATGCCTTGGATGGGTTAGGCCAGACAGCTCTCCACCGTGTGGCCCAGCAAGGCAACATGCAAGCGTGTCGTCTCCTCATGTCATTCTCCATAGATCCAAGCATTGTCTCGCTACAGGGGTACACAGCCGCACAGTTGGCCACAGAAAACATACAGAAATTGTTGAGAGGTTAGTATCGCTTCCTTCATTTTACTTGTCATCTTTTTCTGAGGGCGTGATGCGACCAGAATTGTGTCAATATTCTTTTCAGCCAACAAAAACAATATCTGTTTGGAAGAGGATACTGATGAGTGAAATTCAATGTAATGATTGCAAGGTCATGGTAAAGTTACTTATCTGTGGAAGGATTTATACAAAGTTTATTTACGTCTTTATCCAATAAGGGTGTCTTTTTAAATCGGTTTCCCCAACAGATATAAATAGAAGAAGAGGATTGAAATAGAAGGCAGTGTGACTTCTCGGGGTGAGGAACTATGAAAAAAAAATATTTGTTCAGTTTCTGTATTTCCAAACATACGCCTATTTACATTTCATACATTCCCTTGCACCACAAAACACTGTTCTATTTTTTGTAATGTTTTACGCACGAAGCCTAACAAAAAGACAAATAACAGTAACAGTGGAAGTAAGTACACAGGAGTAGTGATTTTTATGGACCCAAATTCTACAATTTAAAATAGGTATAAATCGGAAAAATCCTTTCGCAAGACATCCCTATTACCAGTCATATCATTGATTGTTATTATTTGTTTGGTTTTCCAGAAGATCCCCCTGTGGGAGGCACAGACATTGACATTCAACTACTTGAGGCAGCTAAAGCAGGGGATTTAGAATTAGTCAAGGTAGGAACATGTCGGCCTAGTTTACCAAATTGTACCATTATTTTGTCGCTGTTTGTTTTGGGTTTTTTTGCTCATTCCTTTCTAAAATATTTATACAGGGTCTAATGTAATTTATTTGATATTTGTAAGAGGTGGAGACCCAATTTCACATTTTAGTTACCATTGTAAATTGTCTATATTTTTTTTTTAAGTTACTTTTCTATAATATGTCCTCCTTTCAAGAAAATGCATGTTATTTCATTCATTTTCCAGAAATTGGTAGCCACAAATCTTCATGCCGTGAATTGTCGTGACGTGGATGGCAGGCATTCGACTCCGTTACATTTTGCCGCTGGTTACAATCGGGTAGCTGTTGTGGAATATTTACTGGAACATGGGGCTGATGTTCATGCTAAAGATAAAGGGTGAGGCAACTCACGGAAGTGTGGGAGATTATAAAGACATAAACCAAATTTGACATAATTTATTTGAAAAACTGTTGAATACAAATAGTAGAATAATTGGTCTTTCAGTCCTCTCCATGATGAAACAAACAGTATGTTCCTGTGTATCAAAACTTACACTTACAGGTCGGGTGCTGAAATGACCCACCTGTGTCAATAGAGCCCTAAAACAGCAACAAACACCTACAGGTGTGAGATTCAGGATTCATACTCATCTTGGAAAAGTCTTGGAATTTGGTTGTGAAATATTAAGATATGCAATAATCTTGGAATTTTGAAATTCAATCAAAAGTCTTGGAATTTTTAAGAACTCACCGTCATTGTAATCTTTGATTTACAAATCATGTAAGTGCAGCGTTATCATCAGTATCGGACCTTTGGCGTTGTTCAGTAACCCACTCTTTTTACATGATATGTTGTTTTGGAAAATTCTTGGACAGTGAATGGGAACCCTGGAGATCACTGGAGTTAACAACTCCATGAAACTGAAAGTCTGTAGATGTCATGTTACAATAACAACTAACAGACTTGAGTATTTTTTAGAGCATCAAGTAAAGATGAAAAATGTGAAAGTGCGATAGACAGCCACATGCTCTACCAACAGCTGATCCACTCCTGATTGATATCATTGGTATTTTTTAGACTAAAGATGATTCCCAGTTTCATAGAATCCACATTTGTTTGATCGTATATTGCTGCAACATTTATTGACTGCCATATTGTTTGTGTTACAGTGGACTAGTGCCCCTACACAATGCTTGCTCATACGGTCATTATGAGGTGACCGAACTTTTAATCAAGGTATTTCATTTCTAAACATCTCTGTCTTTATCTCTCTCTCCATCTCTCTCTCTCTCTTTATCCCCCTCCCTTTCATTAAGCTGACTTTAGTGAGTATAATGATGATAATGTAAAGAGTTGTAAGTGAGTTTGTGAAACAGAGAGACAGAAATCAATGGGGGAGATGGAGAGATTCTTCTAACCCCATTAGTGACTTTGAAACAGTTTATTTATCTTACTTATCCACTCAGTTATTAATACCTATTTGAATGTTGAATATGTATCTTTTCAGCATGGAGCCTGCGTGAATGTAGCAGATCTGTGGAAATTTACTCCTTTGCATGAAGCAGCTTCCAAGGGGAAATTTGAAATATGCAAGTTTTTACTGAAAGTAAGTTTATGCAATATAATTTTTCTTTTGTTTTGATATCTTAAGCAATTTTTTTCGTCACAGTGAGTGATAAATGTATTTTAACATTTTATTGAGATGCTGTTATTGTTGAGATGAAGTAGTCATTTGTATCAGCTGGTAGTTTTTACAGTAATGAACATTTGGCCGTTGTAAACTCTATTCAACTGAATAATGGAATTGTGCAGTTGGAAGCTTCACTGCTCTTGGTGTTTGAATGACTTATGATGCGGTTCTAAACTAAATCAGACAACTCTTGTTCTATTTTTAAAAACTTAAAGTTCCATTGATGATGATGATACTTTTTAAATAATTATTATTATTACATTTATGGCCCTAAAACATTCTTGATGAACTTTGATGATTTCAATAAATCAGGATTTCACAGAAAACCTTACACCGAAAGGTACTAAAAGGTTATTGATAAAGAAAGAAAGAAGAAAAGATTTCACAGTCTTTAATGATCGATGTTTTCTCATCCCTTTGTGTTCCAGCATGGTGCAGATCCCAACAAAAAGAATCGTGACGGCCATACTCCACTGGATCTGGTGAAAGAAGGGGACCAAGACGTCGCTGACTTGCTCAGGGGTAAGTCACAGTCATTTTTCTATGGCTGTTTGTTTGTTGGTTTCCAAGTACTTAATTTTCCTGATTGATTGTCTCATTAATCCAGGTGTAGAAATGGGCACCAATTCTCAACTAAGATTAGGAAATGTAATCTGCCAGAGAGTGACAAATGGTCACTCATCTACTTAAACGCCACAGAAGGTCACTCATCTACTTAACGCCACAGAAATGTACATCACCAACCTCTCAGGCCTTTTGGCTGTTAAGAACTGTTTCTTCACATTTATACTTTTTTTTTTCAGGGGACGCTGCATTGCTTGAAGCAGCAAAGAAAGGCAACTTAGCCAGAGTGCAAAAATTATCTACAGAAGAAAACATCAATTGCAGAGACACCCAAGGAAGAAACTCCACACCTTTACACCTGGCAGGTGAGTACACGATTTACTCACACTAGTCAAACTCATTCATTTTTTGCACTTTATACGTAAACCTTCAATTGTGTAGCAAACTAACTCTAATAAGATTTGCAAATGGACATAATATTGGTACCCTTTTGTGGATGGCACATTTTGTTACTAGGCTTCCTACATAAAAGAGGGCAATACCGATGTGGGATTGACATCATTGAAAACAAGGACTAAAAATTTTTGGGGGGGGGGGGTGTTGTTCTAATACAGCTAGTTACAACAATTACTAAAATCTTTCATGTTTTGTTTGTTCTAATACAGCTGGTTATAACAATGTGGACGTAGCAGAGTTCCTCCTAGAGAATGGAGCTGATGTGAATGCCCAAGATAAAGGTGGTCTCATTCCCCTCCACAACGCATCGTCCTATGGAGTAAGTCGTTCATCTCATGTCAACATCCTATAACATTGGTGTTCTCCGGTGTAGTATGGCAGTAGTTACATGGTCAGGATTCTTCTTCTTTAATTTAGAAACCCCCTTGGTTGGAGGACTTGTCTACATGGGTACATCATAGGTGATGAATATGGGGGTTGAGATGACGATAAGAAAATATGTTTCGATTTTGATGATTTCATTACAAATAGGTAATTGCTGGCCAAGATGTGAGAGCCTGTTTGAAGGCTGTGATGACGTTTGCTTTCAGTAGCTTCTTGAGGGAGGCTCTGTAGTCGAATTTTGTTGATGGAAAGGAGAAAAGATGGACGTTAGTCAAAACAATTGTTTTAGCAAGACAGTGTTACCCCATGCTTTACATTGTAGTGATTATATTTAATCATTTGGATTGTCTCTGTTTACCATGCTTCATTAAAAGCAAGATGAATTTTTCCTAGAATTGTGATGAAATACTAAAGAATTATTGTTGTCCACAGCATGTAGACATTGCAGCTCTCCTCATCAAATTCAACACATACGTGAATGCCCAGGACAGGTGGGGTTTCACTCCCATTCACGAAGCAGCTCAAAAAGGACGGACACAACTCTGTGCTCTATTGGTCAGTTTCATTTGTGTGCAAGTTGAAATAATCTTTATTTGTCCTTTCTTCAGAAATATTTCTATACGATGGTGGGCATGTAATCAGTCATTATAATGATAATCATACTCTACTGCTGAGCTACTGTGGATCAAATAATTTCAGACAAGCAGGTGATCAGCCCACTGTGTCCACAAATCTTTATTGACATCATGCATGAGCAATACACTGAGCAGTGTTAATCATAATCATGGCCAATAAACAGATTAATGTTGTATGCCCCTGCGGTCACCCCTCAGCTATATAAGAACTAAGAGAATTTTCCAAAATTTGTGATGTGTATTCATAAGTTTTATAAACAGGGATGACTATTTAATTTATATAATTTTCATGTTTTCTTGTAGCTGGCGCATGGTGCTGATCCAACAGTGAAGAACCAAGAAGGACAAACACCCTTGGATCTGGCAACTGTAAGTGTTTTCTTTCTTACTCTATTCCCCAGTTCGTTATTTGTTGGTTGTAGAATCATAACCAGATGAAGGTAATGGGTTGAAAGTAGTGTTGTGGAATTTCCTGTTGCAGATAAAGCCTCATTCTCATTTTTTTTGTCATGAAAATACAACTTGTTGCCAATGTAGGATTTCTTACATTTGTGTTAAATCTATTGATTTAGACATAACTCTTTTTCATAATTGTTAATCTCTTTCCGTGTAATTTAAAAATAAATGCTTTGAAATTATTACTTGTTTGAAGAATCTTGATGAATCCATTTGATGGTGAACAGAGGATAGATGGAATTGATAAGGCGAGTGTCAATTTGATTTGATTTTTTTTAAACCATTGTTGTTTGTCCAGGCTGACGATGTTCAAGCCTTACTCCAGGATGCCATGCCACCTTCCTCCATGCCCCCGTCCGTGACCAAAGCCCAGGCCACCAACCTCACCAGCTCCAGTAATTCCTCCTCTTGCAAGTAAGTTTTTACAAATGTTGGCATCATTTTATCATTTAGCAATTTATTGTTGACATGTTATGGAATTAATTCCTCCTCTTGCAAGTAAGACCTTACAAACTATGTTGGCATCATTTTATCTTTTAGCAATTACGTTGATCTTTACATGGTACTGAAATCCAGCGCAATCAGTGGGCAACTAGGAGTAGAAGGATGTTTCATAAAATCTGGAAAATATGTCGCAAATCATTTGAAAACATTACCCATTGCATTTTTTTTACTTAAGGAAAACAAATTAATGAAAAAATTGATATAAATGATACAGCACACACTACAATGACTGGAGGGAAATGAATTTATATACAATCGATGGATTGTGCACCAATGATAATATGGGGGAAAGGGAGTGAGCAATTGATTGTCATTGAAGGAACAGAAAAAGAAAAGATGGAGCATTCATTCATAGAATGGTGGTAGCAGTAGCGTACTGGTTATGTTTGAAGTATTATCTTACATTAATTCCTTTATGACAGAACTTCATTGTACATGTGTATTTTCAAGTTCAAATAGTCGCATTTCATTTCTTTTTTTTTTTTATTTGAGAAGATTTATAGATTCATACAACATGTTTGTTTCTCATTTCTGTTGTATTTTGTCCTTATTATTACAGCAGTCTGTTTAACAGTCGTGAATCAGACGGAATCCTGGGTGCTGTAGGGGGCAACACAAGTGGCAGTCCATCTGTCGCAGTGGTTGGAGCCCCGTCATCGCCTCAGGCCGGTGATGGATGCGCCGACCGGTCGCTGGGAGAAGGGGAGAGAAATATTGACGGTGTTAGTGTCACCACATTTTTGTCTAACATTGGCTTAGAGCAACTGAGGGACATCTTTGAAAAGGAACAGATAACTATGGATATTCTGGTGGAGATGGGACATGAAGAGCTCAAGGATGTCGGAATCAATGCCTATGGCCATCGGCACAAAATTCTCAAAGGGGTGGAGAAGCTCATAGCCTCAAAAGGTTAGTTTTTTACATTTTTTCCTTCTGCGTCTCTTAAAATTCAAATTTTTCCAAATTTATTTATTTGTAATTGGTATAAAATACAATAACAAAAGGGACGCGCTAAAAAGTAGTTAAAAAATAACACTTATTTCCATAGTGGTCGTAAAATTACAATTCGATCACAGTTACGAAAAAAGATCACGTCAAGAAATAGAACATTTCTTTCTTTCTTATCCAATTCCCTGTTACCATTACAGTGTAGGGCCAGCACTATGAGGCTGGATTTCTGTGGATCAAGGTATTAAGCCAAGCAGGTGATCAACCCACTGTGGGGAAATAGAACATGAAAGAATTAAATAAAAATATCTATTATGATCAATGTATATGGGTTGATCTTTAAAAAAAACAAAAAACACAGGCTTTAAATTGGCATGAGGTAAAAAGAATAATAAGGGTACACTTACATGAATTCACAATTTTCCTTTCCACTTCATGTTATTAAAAAAAATGTCTTACACTCCACTTTAAAATGATGATGATCTGTGTTACTGCAATAATTCCCTCATTATCACAGACTAGGGCCAGGAGGCTTGGGAGGTCAATTCATAGTTTTGTCTCATAGTTTTCTTGAAGGGAAAATTATTTCTGAAGATCAGTCTTGATTATCTCTGACTGTTTTATAATTTATATTGTTCTCTCCTTTCATGATGATTCTGAGGTCAAGTTTGTAGGTAAATGTATGAAATATTGTAAATGGTAAATCTATATATTATATGATTAATCCCTGATCCATTGAGACAATTCCTATCCTTTAAATTCTATATTACAGGTGTCCAGTCAATGATGGGTATCCCCAACCAGGGTACAGTCCTGCTGGATCTCATGCCAGATGACCCAGAACACATCTCAGTCAAAGATCAGGTTAGATTAAACATTTTATTGATTGGTGAATATTCATCTTTAGTGCTGGGTTGAAAGACTTTTTTTTCTTCACTCTTAGTAGGTATCCCAAACTTATTTTGTAGAATTTATAATCACATGAATTTGGTACCAAGTTTATTTCGATAGCATGATTTTAAATAAAGTTAGGCCATTTTGGAAAATGTAATATTTTGTAACTTTTGGGGTAAATTTCGCTTTGTCCCGATGTGCCAACTTCAGACTATCATAACTTCTTCTATGTCACAGATGTTAATTTATTTCTATCTTCTATGCCACAGATGTTAAGTACCTTGAGAGATCATAAAGACAACGTAGGAGGCATCTTTAATCATTACAACATCATCAAGATACAGAAGATTAGAAATAAACGTCTGCTAGAGCGTTATTGTCACCGTCGGAAGGAAGTGTCTGAGGAAAACCACAACCAACCCAATGAGAGACATCTGTTCCACGGTTCTCCCTTCATCAACGCTATTGTCCACAAAGGTTTCGATGAGAGACATGCGTACATTGGGGGGATGTTTGGGGCAGGTGAGAACACGATTTGACATTTGTTTAACACTTTGGTGTCTCTTGGTGCATTTCTGTGACAGAGACCCATAGGAAAAAGGAAGCAACCAGAGAGAAAAAGAGTTATCTTTCCGTGCACATGCTTAGTTGTTACTCTTGTTGCTTTTTTCTCTCGATTTTGCTCGATTTGAGTGATTTTTTTTTTGTGGGTTTCATTTTTTTTGTGGTTTATTTTTCTCATTTTTGCCCCATTTTTTCCTTGATCTCGGTTTTCGGGCACCATTCCACTTAATTAAAACACGTTGAATCTCTGAATAATCTTGATTTTATGCACTAGTCTAATGTCTAGACTTCACTTTCTGATCAATTTTATGCAATCTAACCCTGATTTTAATGATTCAAAGCGTATTAGGTCTGTTTTATTTGAGATTCCCGCAGATTGTGAAACTTTGATTTCTTTCTTATCCAATTCCCTTTTACCATTACAGTGTAGGGCCAGTACTATGAGGCTGGATTTCTGTGGATCAAGAT
>JARBEQ010252348.1:0-11066 GCA_030265355.1 Tritonia tetraquetra | reverse complement strand
CCCTGTGGATTCCATTGAAAAGAGAGAGAGAGAGAGAGAGAGAGAGAGAGAGAGAGAGAGAGAGAGAGAGAGAGTACTCCCCAATTTCCATGTGCCTCTGGTAGGGCATTCTATTTCCTATTTTTTAAAGTTGTAGTTGTATGCTCTGTGGCTTTACTCATCACTGATAGGTACTGTATGCAACAGGACAGACATTATGCAACAAAGAAACAAAATGAAATGCAGTGAACTAGAAACTCATAGTTAACGGGACTGACAATCACTGTGGTCGCCAGGCAAGTGGTGAGGCGAGGGGACGGGAGTCCCAGGCAGGGGATGAGAAGTGGCGTGTGATGCGATTACACATAACATGCGGGACATGTGTTAAAATTCCGGAAGTTGCCTGTATAGTGTTAGTAGCGTACAGCACTTCAAGGTGAGGATATCACCAGCAATTCTCAACAACGAATGTGAAAGTGAAAGGCTATCATCTAAGACACCAAGATGTTAGAATGTAACTCTAAATCCTGTCCTGAAGGCTGAAGAAATAAAGACATGATGAGCCACATTATGTAATGATCATGTACAAAACAATTCTTCCCGCACCCACACTGACACTGCACCAATAGATTTCCCCAACAAAACTACAAGATGCACTGCACACTAACTAGAGATAGTCTCGACAGTTCTAAGTTAACAAAGATCTGAAAAACATTTGTTCCTTGTCTATCTATAAGTGGGTGTCTTCAGGAAGTGATAAAACGTGCGTCACTCACCTGCACCGGTCTTACTCAGAATAGAAAGGAAGGGTGACACAATTTAGCTCATCGGTCTTGTTCCGAGTATCAGATGCTAAAAATATGGCTGATAACCTTGTGCTCACTCATCTTTGAAGAGCTGATGGTTATGACGAAAGGAAAAGTAGAAAATGACAACAAAATGGGTCTAATAATATCGTGAGGTGTCTTGATAGTCTAGAACTATCCTTCAATATAAACTTTTTTTTTTATCACTTCTGTTTGCCTTGGTTATTGCTTGGCTTGCCTGGGGCCTAGAGTTATCTAACTTTATGTTATTTTTGAAGTGATTGTATGCAGTAGTCGAAAGGTCGGAGATCTATTGGTCGGTCAGTCAATGAAAATGATTTATTCCACATTCTCCACTAGAAATCAATAAACCTGTGATATTAACTTCACTGATCGATGAGACAATCTATAAGTCAAACTAAATAAACGGCTTCAAACTTTGTTTTGAAGTTGAATGTTGAAATTGTTTTACTTACTTATATGTTAGTCCCAAAAACTATGACAACGATGATAAGCTTAGGCAGGCAACATTTTGCAATGCTTATTGCTTATGCTTTGATCAAGGAGTCTACCTGTTAAAGTAGGCAAGCTCCTTTGCTTTGGTGTAGGCCTGAGGTTGACTAGTGAGGGAGTGGTCATGTAAAAGAAAAAAGTCAATAGTCAATGAAACAAACAGGAAAGATGCAGGGAAATTGGTGGGTGTCGTCACAATCGCTTTGATCTTGAATTCTTTTCACGTTGACAATGCTATTGTGGAAAATAACATGTTTTCATGTTTGCCAACTGCGAGACAGCACAGTAATATCGATTGCTAAATCAAGATTTAAGCCCGTTAAAGGTAAACAGTAGCAGTTGATTATTTTAGTCATGAGAACACGAACTACAACATGGTACCAACAAAACATTTTTATGTTGCAGTTTCAAATGAGAAAAAGACGTTTTTTACCGGCCTACTTTGCGTGCCCAACGGAAAGGTTGTCACATTTCTCTGACAATGACATTATATTCCAGGAGATAGTCCCGTCCTTGTTGTGCAACACAACTCACGCGCTACGCCTTCTTGAGGAACTGAGCTTTACAGACCACAAGGAGAGATTTATTCCATAGATGTGTAAGTTGGCATCGGCTAATATAAGCACCGCATCCGGATGGCCCCTGAGCAATTCGCGTCAAATCATTTCTGTTACCCTAGGAAGATTAACTCATTAAATTCCTTGATGTTACCTAAGATTTATAGCTTTTAGATGTTACCAAGATGAAAAAGAAGAAAGCGAAAAGTTGGCGCATAGGCTAGCCAATGAACTGCTAAAACTGATACTTCGAGGCCTATATTTATGTAGCCTCACTGCCTGCTGATGTCTGATTCTGAATCAGAACCTGTTCCTGCCATTGTTCATTGTTTATTCTGAGAAAGTGTGTGTGCCCTTATGAGTCTTGTTTTGTTGCTTCTTACAAAGTGGCTTTAAAGTCTTTACAAGATTTAGATAAACTATGGACACCTGGGATGCACAGTTTGACAACAGCAGCACAAATTTGGCACTTGGTTCATTACTTGGCTCCTGAACCAGACAAAATCACAGGACAGTGCATAGTCAAGTACAACCCGCCAATTTCGTCACTGTGTTTTCACTAAAAGTATGATAGCCACTTCTTTATCCAAAAATATATATTGCCCCAGTATAAATGTAAATTAAGCGTAAATGAAAAATATAATGAGGGAAAAATACTTTCTGAGCACCAACATTATAATTTTATTTCATTGGCTGGAGTGCCCAGGGTGGTAGAACCGCCCGGTTTTCATCAATTGCTGAGGGGGTACTCACAACGGTTACTGTAATTTTTTTATTTGCTCGTCTTTGAGTAATACTGATCAGTGTATTGCTCATGGCACCAGTAAAGAGTTGTGGACACAGTGGGCTGATCACCTGCTTGTCTGAACCTCTCTGATCCAAAGAGTGTCTGGCTCTGTGTTCAGTCGTGATTGGTGGTTGGGGTGGCTGCATTTATGGCAGGAGAATTTCCACCCAAATTGCCCAGATGCGACCATTTGACATTGCAGTCTCTGTAGCACTGTGTTACTTTAGTTTTCAATGCACTTTCGTTTCTTCCTGGGAAAAGAGTTAGACTACGCCCTCTTTTTTATTTTATAAAAATTGAATGGGACTATTGACGGTAACAATTTTTAAAAGTTTGTTGACATTCGATACGAAGTCTAGTAATATTGAAGTTAATTTCGAACCATTGAGCATCGACTTTGATTATTTGATGCTTGCTAGTGGTGAAAGTAGATCCGATGATGACGATGACGGTGCCAGAAGCATAGTAATGTCAGCCGGCGCCCAATACACCAATTATATTACATTATGATCTACTGATTCTGTGGTGATTACATCTGGTTTTTTGACACAATAATTTTGTGTGATTTTTTAAAGTCTAGCCACTTCTGTTGAAAGAGTTGTTGCTCAGGGAAACACTGTAGTTGGGCCTGAAAATGCTTACGGAGGAAAGGGTTAATGGTAAAGCAATGTGATTATGTTGAATTATTAGATGACCACTGCAGAACTCATAATTTGAGACAGACTACCGACAGCAACTTCCACCCATCCGCTTTTGCTCTCTCTCTCTTTCTATTTCTCTCTCTTGTCATACAATCATAATATTATTATTATATGTGTACATACGTGTGTGAGAGCATCAGGTGTGTAATCGATAGATGTGTTCACACTGTGTGTGTTACCGTACAGTTAAATTATAACTGAGCCCATGATTTGGTGGAAAAGCATAAACATAAAAATGCTTGTGAATTGAAAGATGAATGGTTGGTTCAAATGAATGAGAAATAATATCGCTTCATACAATCAATTATTTGATGTAGGCTGACAACTATACTCATCCGTGGCAAGGGCAGAACACCTTTTTTTCTGACGACTAAAGTTGTCCACAGGAAAGGAAGGGTAAAAAGCCCTTAAGCAGGTCTCCTCCATTACATACTCTAATTGCAGTTCCTTTTTTTTTCAGAAAGGACTTATTGCCAGCAAAGTTAGAAAGTAAAATGGAGAAAGATGTAGATGAAATCCCTCCTCGTACTAAGCTTCTGAAATCATCTGTGACTGAAGCAGAAATTGAACATGAATATCAAAGTGGTAATAGGTTTAAAGCTTATGGATGGGAACTTGGAAATAGTTGGGCTGAACATTCCAATGAGGATGCTGTTGAATTCCAAATTGAAAAGAATGAGAGAGAATACAATTTGAGCAATGATTCCAATGAATTAAAATGTGAAAGTAAAATTGTACATGTAGACGCAGACAGAGTACCCAGTGATGTAGTAGATATTGAAATGAAAGGAGAAAGAAATGAGGAAGAATGTTTTTTGGCTAATGATTCCAATCAGATCAAAGTAGGAAGTGATGGGGGTGATGAATTTGAATCAATTATTCATCCAATGGAAACCGAGAAGTATCAAAATCAAGCAGCCTCCAATGATCAGTATGAAATAGAATTGAAAAGAGACAAAGAAGAGGACAGTTCATTCAGTGTCACTGGTCATTCATCCAATACGGTTGCAAATAGGATGTTGTATCATGAAACATCAACAGAGTTGTATTCAAATAAACAGGTATTGAATTGTTTGTGAGTTAGTGTCCTGTTCTTTGTCCTCCCCTTTGAAAAAAGTTTTTAAAGTAAAACATGAGTTGAGTTTTTTTTAATTGATAAAAATGTCCTTTATGGAATTTTCTGTTTCATTTTTTAATGAATGAACCTGTTTGTTTGTACCATCAATTTGAATGCATAAGAAAGGATTGAAGCCGCATCGGTCACTGTGCAAAAAAACTTCTTTGTCTTAATTTTTAAACGTTTTCTTTTTAACACTTTGAATGCTAGACATTTTGCTTATTATATTCCCTGAGTGCCAGCCATTTCTTCAACTGAAGAAAAAACAGGTGTAAATAAATAGGTCCTCTGTTCATCAACAAGGGGTGCAACCCGCCCAATGATGTGTGCCACCCATGAACTACATGTGTTTCCTAGTAGTCATGGGTGGCATCTAGTTACCTTTGATTTGTTTGGAGCCATGTGGCAGGTGCTGAAATGACCTACCTGTGTCGATAGAGCCCTAAAACAGCAAAAAAAACAAAACAAATGTTGTCCAACAATAATGCATTCTGAGACTGCTTAACATCGTTACAATGTAAATTTCACCAACAGAACCATTAGATTTTAGATTGAGCACCATCACATTTAGAGAGAAAAAAAAATCCACTATGCTTAAACCAGAATTTTAATGTCGACATGCTCATACTTTTTTAATATCACTTTATTTTAGTGTACTGACAAGCCCTCCTAAAGTCAGGCTTGGCAAGTAAAGTATTATGCAGAGGTCAGCCAAAAAAAAAAAGTAGGGCTTAGCACTCTAAATGTTAAAAAGACTCAGAAGAGGATAGAATTGTAATTGGGCTCGTTTCAAAAGGATGAAAGAGGATGTGGTAAAGTGATAAAGTGTGGAAGTGGAAGCAAAGAAGGGTGTACATCCTTCAATCAAAACAATACAAATTTTCTTATTGATTTTATGCTAGAGTTCGGAAAGACTTCAGTGGCGCTAAGGACTAATTAACAAACAAAATGAGTTCTTTATTTTATTTTTGCTTAGTCTTTCTGGTAAAAATAATCTCAGCAAGTTCAAAACCATTTTTTTCTAAACTAGATAAAACCTTATTTTCTTCTCTCCCTCTTTCACTGTTAGGCCTGAAAGTTGAAAGCGTATTATATTATATGTCCATATTTTATATTTCAGAAAATGTTAAAGGACCGCAGAGTTTTTCTTGGATCAGGGATCGACAAAGTGATGCCAGATTGGCGGGAAAACAATAAAAAGCGTAAGTATTTATCGCTAATGAAATTATTGTTGTTAAGATAATCAATTGCTTGCAAATGATGTTGCTGTGGAATCTATGCTGTGAGCTTTGTGTTGTTAACAGCCCAATGCCGTTTCCACTTTGCGCCTTGTCTTTTTGATTTGGGCTACATCTTCTAATTGTTGGTTGTGGTGGGACAAGTTGTCAACTGTTCTTGTAGATGTGGGCTCTGGAAGAGAAAGTATTCTGTGGGTTCTATTGGATTGGCAGAGTATCTGTAGTCTGGTTTCTCTTGGGATTGTGAAATGATTTATATTCAAGCCGTACTCATCCTCTACCATCCTGCTGGAATAGTTTGTTGACCATCGCTGTATTCTATTAATTTTACATAATTTGTGTATGCAAGTGGATGAGTTTGCAAGGGTTTGGATAACAAAACAAAGGCCTTTTCAAAAAGCGTTTTTAAGTCACTTTGTGGATCAGGGGGGAAAAAACTTTTTATAATGGAATGTCTGGGAATTTTCTTGGAGTGAGTTTGTGGGAACCCTGTAATACTATTACCAAAACTACAAAATCAAGAAGAAGATGGAGGTTGACGCCATAGACTATACATGTTTCAAAGAGAAGATCTGTGATTGTGATTATCTTCTTCGATATGATTGATTTATCATAGATTGCAACAAAAGTGGTCTTTGAATTACATTTATTGAGGACAATAAACTGTTTTGTTACATTGAATTGTGTCTTGTGAGGCTAAGTACCTGATGTCAGGTGTGGATTTGATTTTCCCTCTAACATACCTCTTATTTCTTTCCATGTTTTATTTTTATATCCACAGTCATGTTTTACTTCTTTCCCCTTAGCATTAGAATAATGATATTATTAATTCTTCATCTTTCAGGACTTTCGTCAACCTCCACACCACTTCCTGACAAGTGGATCAGCTCAGAGAACAAGGATGAATTAAACCATGTAATGAGAGATGAGACTGATGAATTCTCTGATTGCCATGATGTAATCAATGAAAATGTTGGTTATAAATGTTCAGATTCTGTTGAGACATTTGATAACAATAGATTATTGAAGGTATATATGGGTCATCAGACAGGTGAAAGATCATATAAATGTACTGTTTGTGATAAGGTATTTACCACAAATTCTATCCTTACAACACACATGAGAAGCCACACAAAAGAAAAACCTTATGAATGTACTGTTTGCGGTAAGACATTTACTCTACATTCTAACCTTATAAACCACATGAAAGACCACACGGAAGAAAAACCTTATAAATGTACTGTTTGTGGTAAGGCATTTGCCATAAATTCTAGCCTTACAAAACACATGAGATGTCATACAGTAGAAAAACCTTATAAATGTACTGTCTGTGGAAAGTCGTTTCCCTCAAATTCTAAAATTACATTGCACATGAGATGCCACACCGGAGAAAAACCTTATAAATGTACTTTTTGTGATAAGGCATTTACCCAAAATTCAAACCTTACAAACCACATGAAAGACCATACCGGGGAAAAATCATATGAATGTACTGTATGTGGTAAAACATTTGCCCTATATTCTGGCCTTACAACACACATGAAATGCCACACAGGAGATAAACCCTTTGATTGTACTGTCTGTGGAAAGGCATTTACCACAAATTCTAGTCTCACAAATCACATGAAAGACCATACAGGAGAAAAACCGTATAAATGTTCGGTTTGTGATATGGCATTTACCACAAATTCTAAAATTACAATGCACATGAGATGCCACACAGGAGAAAAACCTTATAACTGTACAGTTTGTGATAAAAAATTTACCAACAATTATGACCTTAGAAGACACATGAGATGTCACACAGGAGAAAAACCTTATGAATGTACTGTTTGTGGAAAGACATTTACCCAAAATGTTAACCTTACAACCCACATGAAATACCACACAGGAGAAAAACCCTTTGAATGTACTGTTTGTGGTAAGGCGTTTATCCAAAATATAAAACTTACAAACCACATGAGATGTCACACAGGAGAAAACCCGTTTAACTGTACTGTTTGTGCTAAAGAATTTACCAACAATTCTGACCTTACAAGACACATGAGGTGTCATACAGGAGAAAAACCTTATAAATGTACTTTGTGTGGTAAGGCATTTACCCAAAATTCTAACCTTATAACACACATCAGATGTCACACGGGAGAAAAACCTTATAAATGTACTGTTTGTGGTAAGGAATTTACCAAAAATTCTGACCTTACAAGACACACCAGATGCCACACAGGAGAAAAACCTTATGAATGCACTGTTTGTGGTAAGGCATTTACCCAAAATGGTGACCTTACAAACCACATAAAATGTCGTCATGCGGGAGAAAAACCATATAAATGCACTGTTTGTGATGAGGCATTTCCAAGAAATTCTGGTCTTACAGCCCACATGAGATGGCATTTAGGACTTAAAAAATCATAAATGTACTGTTTGTGTTAAGGCATTAATTCATACTTGTAAATTTTAACGACACATGATACAGGAGACGATCTTTGAAATAAATACTCGTGTTGATGAGACATTTACCTCTAAGACATTTACCTCAAATTCTAAGCTGACAACACAATTGAATTTCTAATATTTTTAACCTTTCTTTCTTTCTCTAATCATTTCCTGGTTTACTTTTTAGTGTCAGATCTAACTTGTCACAACCATTTAAGGCCCTGATATAACAGGCCTTTTTCGAAACCCCATTTTTTTTTTTCTCATTATCTTCAGTAAAATATATTGGTTATAACAGGCCGCTATAAGAAACGAACCTGTTATAACAGGGATGCCAAGACATGGTCAAGTAATGAAAAAGCTGTTCTTGTGTACTTTTGCCAAACATGAGCGATGCGAGTGCAACCAATGCTATTGTTGTACTAGCCCAGTGAAGGCAATGGGCAGAGGAGGAGGCTATCTAGTGTGTGCACATTGTTTCATGATGATTAAAAAATTGCTGGATTGGGCTGTTTGTATGTTTCCATTAGATATCTGTTATAACAGAACAGCGATCAGATATAACAGGAATTTTGCTGTGGTCCCACATTCCCTGTTATGTCATCAGGTTTCCACTATATGATAATGAATAAACTTCCCCCACTCCTCTCTATTGTGACTTCTTTTCTTTGCATCAACTCAAGTAATTTCTCTTCTCTTTACAGTATCAGTATCAGAGATGAACTCTGTCCACATTTTCCCAGGTCAACCTTGTTTAATTCTTATAGGTATGCACTCAAATATTATTATAGGGATTTTTGTATCATTCATCCGGGAGTGTTGTAGAGTAGTAGTAGCGTGACGCATTCGCTTTGTGCGAGAGAGGTCCTGGATTAGAATCCTGGTGACATGGGTATTTTTTCCATGGGACTTTCCCTAAGTTTTTATGGCTCAAGCCCTCTGTGTTCCTTATTGAATTAAGTGTATGGGAGATGGACTATAAACTGGAGGTCCAGCCTCTGACTGTGATTATTGCCAAGTTGATGAATGAAGCTAACAATTTTAAACTTTTATTCTACTTACATGCCCAAACCATCTTGATATTTTTTCTTCTACGTTGTGCTCTTCTTAACTTCTTCTTTAATCCAAGTGTCTCTTATTTTATCTCTTCTAGCTTTACCAACTGTTCCTCTAAAAAAAAATTGGTTTCTTGATATCCATCAAGAAGATGCTCATTGGCGCTGTACAATGTAACAAGGGGGACAAAAATCATGAAAACAATTCATACAATCCAAGACAATCACATAATAATACACACAAGGAACAGGGCACCCAACAAAACACACCATAAAATCATAAAATACAAAATAGTTACAACAATTTAGTTGAAAATTAATCAAAAAAATTATGTTTTAAGTTTTATCTCTGCTGTCATATACCCATGACTCACTTTCATATTATAATGTTGAGCAATATACTGAATCAAAAAATTCTAGTCGTATTTTTTTCTTTTCCTTATGCCTAACTGACCATACACTTCAGTTGCTTTTATTGATTCTTTGATTAATTTCTTTTTTGAAACTTTCAATTGTTTTCATTACATCTAAATTTAAGTAGGCATTTATAAGTATTGACTTTTTCCAAATTGTTATGGTCTAATCTCACTGCATGACTTGTGTGTTCTCTGCTAATGATCATCCACAGTGGGTTGATCACCTGCTTGGCTTAATATCTTGATCCAGAGAAATCCAGACTCATTGTACTGGCCCTACACTGTAATGGTAAAAGGTAATAAATGGATAAGAAAGAAAGAAAGAGCTAATGATCATAGTTTTGGTCTTTTTTGAGTTTATGGTTATTCCTCTATTTTTTCACATCCTAGGTAACCCCATGTTATACTCAAATCTTGCTGTCATTTGCCAAAAATTAAAAGATCTCTGCGAGTGATAGCATTGGTTCTTTTATTGCTGCTATTCGTAACATTCCTACATTGATTGGTTTCATTTTGGTTACATTGCTTAGAAATTGAATCAATTATGGTGATGAGTAAAAGTTGGCTAAGAATACATCCCTGTCGTACTCCAATATCTTATTTTGAAACTAGTTAATGTTTTTCCTGCTTTTTTAACTTCACTTTGGGAACCATCCTAAAAACATTTTATTGCATCTATTAGGTTATAATCAAAATTATTTTCTATCAAAGCCTTCCATAACTCTTTTCTCTTTACTGAATCAAAGCTTTAACCCTTTGCCACTCACATCGCACAGTATCAACTGCTTCTGTTTCACACTCACATCGACCGTGTCTACTCTCGGATCGTTGGAATTACTAGAAAATATTTAAATCACGTGAAAACACCCCTTTTCCTGGTTCAGTCTTTTTCTAGATTGATTTCCCTTCGTAATGACCTAAATTTTATTCTTGTTGGTTGATTGAAAATGAAACTAGACTCGATTGAAAACCTGGTCTTGTTTTTATGATGATTCCTCCCGCTAAAAGTAATAAAAATGAGTCACTTCATTTCACTCAGCAGTCTCAAAATAGAACCATTTACGTCACTGTACTGTTTGCCACATCTAAAGAGGTTAGAACTAGAACTACTAGAGAGCTCAGAGAGTCTTGTTTCCTGTGCTCAATTCGAGATAACTCGCATGAGGTCACAATGAATCATCGGGGCGCGGGTGGTTGGCGGGACCCTTCTGTGGGCCGGGAGGTGCTAAACCGGTCCACACTCTTTCCTTTGTCTTCTATCCCCCCTCACCTATTGTCCCCGCTCCCATGGAGCTTTCTGTTCTTGTCCTAGAATGAGATGATCCGGTTTTGCTTGGGGTTTGGGTCTCTTGCCGGGTGGAAATGTTCAGTTTTATTCTTTTTGTTGTTGTTTTTTGAGAGATGATATTTTTTTCTCATGTAAATCATCTCTCTTTATAGTATTCATTACTGTATATTTTA
>JARBEQ010252337.1:0-11066 GCA_030265355.1 Tritonia tetraquetra | reverse complement strand
CAAAGGATACAAGGGCTCACTCATTGTGTGACCATCTTCAAACTGCCCCAGAAAGATTGTACGTCAGGTTTTCTGACTGCTGTTGGTTGCAAATTGTTCCACAGTCTTATGGCAGATGGGAAGAAGGACTGCATATCGAGTGTGGAACATGGTAACAGAGTTCATGGCCTCTTGTTTTTGATGTCATCGTTACAAGTACAAGTTGGTTGGTAGGAACGTCGATTGATTCATGGATGGCTTTGAAAAGTGTGGTGACTTTTGCTTTCTTCCTTCTTTCCTCTAACATGGGCCACTCCAAATCTTTCATGCTGGTAGTGCGATAGTCTCCCACAACAAAGCGCGCTGCTTTTTGCTGAACTTTCTCAAGTTTGTTTACGTTCATGGATGTTATAGGGTCCCAAACTTTCTTTCTTATCCAATTCCCTTTTACTATTACAGTGTAGGGCCAGCACAATGAGTCAGAATTTCTCTGGCTCAAGATATTAAGCCAAGCAGGTGATCAACCCACTGTGACCTTTTTGTGATAGGAATTAATTTTGCCTGGACAGCTGCCTTACGGCCTACTCTTATCGATTTTTAACTGTCAAGGGTTCTTTATTGTCCATCTCCGATAGGACTAAGTTCTTGATCCCACCTACCTGAATAGGATCAAGGGAGTGGCATATAGGTTTTCACCGAGTTTCACAGAGAAAAAAAAACGATGCTGCCGGGAATCAAACCATGTACCTTTCGCTTCTGAGGCAAGAACCGTACCTCTGCACCACTGGGACCCTGTAGGGTCCCAAACTACTGATGCATATTCCATTACCGGGCGGACTAATGCGAGATTTTATTTCTTGTGGACACGACCTGATGTTTCTGTTAAGGAACACGTTGATGTTGTTTACTTTCTTTGTGATGGTCGATATGTGATGGTTCCATGACAGATTGGTGCTGATATTTATGCCAAGGTATTTTTGCAGATTTGACTGATGCAAGGGTTTTTCCGTGTATTGTATATGTGAAGTTAATTTGTTCTTGTTTGTTGGTGACTCGTAGAACCTCGCATTTGTCTAGATTGAATTGCATGAGCCACTTTTCTTCCCATTCCTGAAGGGCGTTGAGGTAGTATGACAGTGTCTTCTGTGTTGCGGATGGTTTGGTAAAGTAGACAGTCGTCTACGAATAGTTGGGCTTTTGATGATACAAGCTCCGGAAGGTCGTTAATATAGATCAGAATTGTTGACTTTTTCCTCAAGGGTTATTTTTTAGAAAAGCCAAGGCGTAAGGAGACTCATCAAAGCATTGTGCTAAAATAAACGGTGAAAACAACGGTAACACACACAATCAACAACATTACTCAATATGTAGTCTAAAGAATAGATGTATCATTTGTATCCCTGGACTACATGTTCTATATAAATGAGAGAATTTTTCAAAACAACAATCAACACACAGAAGCCGGCTGACATTGACATCATTCGATGAATGTGGGTCATAGTCATAGTTAGCTTGAGGATGATTCACCACAAAAATACTCTTATCGCATGTTTAAGTGTCTTTTATGAGTATGTTTTCATCAACTATTAAAGATTCTATCAAGAAAATTGCTCAATCATAAAAATATTTGGAATGAAGCACTCACCTTGTCAATAATTTGATTCGAATCGACCTTTTTCTTTTTTCATGCTGAAGAAAATGAAGACAGACCAAACATGACCTATTTGTAAAATAAGCCAGAAGACAGAAGACAGTCCAAAATTTGGAAGACAGACTGTGTTCCAATTTTTTGTAGTTTTTATGAGAGAATTCGGAAGACAGAAGACAGATCCAGTGGATCTAGGGCCTTAGGCGTTCTAAATTTATGTGAAGTATTTAACTGGATAAGACAAAGAAAACAGAAAGATTCCATACAATTCTTCTTCTACTGTTTTGAAGCTGCTGGTTTGTTTACCATTGGACTCATTTGATTATTTTTTGGATGTTTTTGATTAGTTGTTGATGGTTTTATCTTCTTTCCTTTAGAAATGAACGCTGAGAGCTCAAGGTCTCACCTCATCCTCAGCATCATCTTGGAATCAACAAATAAAACTACTGGCACAGTCATGAAGGGAAAGGTGCTTATAACTTTCACCATTCTATCTTATCTTGTTGGGGGTTTAGTATCAACCATATCATTTATTTGTTTCTCTGGGTAAAAAAAACAAACCCACTTTACTCTGCTTACCTTACTTGACTCAGGTGTTGTCAGAATGCTAAAGCTGAAATGCCTAACTGGCAGCTTGCACTGTATACTCCCCATGGAGTTGAGAAGGATACAAGAATGCAACGGCCTGTAGGTGGTAATACAAAACATTATAAAGCGATTAGAGTGTGAAAATAGTATCTTCTTTCTTTCTTTATCAATAACCTTTTAGTACCTTTCGGTGTAAGGTGAAAATAGTATGCCCTTTATAAATACTCTGATTTTTATTGAATGAGATATGCTTCATTAACCACTTGACTGCCCAGTAGAAATTTTTAGTGGTATTCAAATCGTCTCTGTCAGCTAAAATTAGACTTACTATCCCGGTATGACAAATGTTTTTATATCTGCTATATCTCGGAAACTACTTATCATAATGCCTTAAACTTAAAACGTATTTTGATAGAGGGAATATTGAGTTTTGATAATAACAAAGCCAAAAATGTTGTAAAATTGTAGTAACAGAGTTGGACAATGCCACCACTAAGCTCCTGTCATGCCTCACCACACCCCTGACTTACTTGTCTCTCTAATTACTATAAAAATGAATTTGCTCTCTGAAACATCCAAACTGGCATCGTCTAGAAATCATCAGTGGGAGTAAACAAAGATGGAAGGAAAAAGAAGGTTCAGTTTCTCCAACGTGTGTCACTAAAATGATGTGTTTTGTTTTCTGTATCTAGGCAGTGGGCTGATCACCTGCTTGGCTTAATATCTTAATCCAGCCTCATAGTGCTGGCCCTACACTGTAATGGTAAAAGGGAAGTGGATAAGACAGAAAGAAATCTAGGCAGCCATTTTTGTTATTGCAATGACTTGGTATCGCGAGCCAATAGTTTTACCACCCAAATTCAGGCGCTGGGTAGTCAGTTGGCAGATTTTAGACGCTGGGCAGTCAAGTGGTTGAAGATAAGGTTATTCCTTTAAGATTCCCAATCCAAGGTTAATGACTTCATTTGAATTTGACTTATTTTACTAATGTGGTGCAAATGGAAAAGTTATCAATATTTCATATCATGTGATTATTTGATGGTATGTTTCAAAAGTTTTTCACCTTTGATATGTTAATTACAATTTGTTTTTCGTAACATTTATGATGATGAGATAAGTACATTTACTTTTATTTATTCATTATTATCAATGATGAATTGTCTATTTTTCAAGTAATTAAACACAAAGATTTGTCTAAGATGATTTACCATGATACTAAATGTTACCAAAGCTATCAGAGTAATATTAGTTTGAATGAAGTAACACAAACAATGATTAGTGCTCATTAAATACTGAAACATTAGAATTAGAACAGTTATAAATTTCTGTCAGCATGAAATAGATTAAAACTTTTTACATTTTCTTTTCTGGTATGTTTGTTTACTAGCTGAGTCTTGTGGATTTAGCTGGAAGCGAACGTGTTGGCAAAACTGGCGCCACTGCTGAACAATTAAAGGTTGGATTTGCATTATTGTCTTGTTTTGTTGTTGTCTTGTCTCCTTTTTGGACAGAACAGTCTATAGTCAGTGTTTAGTTTTTTTAGCGGGCTGTGATAACTGTAACAAATTATCATTTACCTTTGAGATATTAAGTTATGAGTATTGTTTTCCTGTTGAGAAGCTGGAAATCTTTTTGTTGTTTATTTTCTCAGAATTTGATGTGAATTAATGATGCAAAATAGTGTTATCCTAATTTATGATAATTATCAAATATTTGTATAAAAGTACTTTCTGTTCTTCATATAACACAAGGGACCAAATTCTTTATCGTTTGATCAACAGTTCACCACTTCAAAAGTCTTCTTATCTCACTATTATTTTTAACTAATGCCGCATAAACTACACTGTATTTATCCCCCCTCTAGTTTTTAAGTAGATTCATAACTGTTGATGCATCTTGCTCATATTGTAACTTTAACAATGTTATTTCCACTTCATAGGAAGCAATGTCAATTAACAAGTCCTTGTCCGCCCTGGGTGACGTCATTTCTGCCTTGTCGAGTGAGCAGTCCTTCATTCCATACAGAAACAACAAACTCACCATGTTGATGCAAGACTCTTTGGGAGGCAATGCCAAGACTCTTATGTTTGTAAACATTTCACCAGCCGATTATAACGTGGATGAGACTGTTATTTCACTGACGTAGGTTTTATTGATATCTATCTTTTTATTTGAACTGTACTAAGGGTAAACATTTGTCATTTTTATATTAAAATTAAAATTGTATTATAATGGAGCTAACATGAAACTTCTACCTCCAAAGGCTTTGTTTGGGAGGGCTCTAAAATTCTAAAAGTATACTCACCACATATAAGATATAAGATAAGATATACTTTATTGATCCTTTCGGAAATTATACATGTGAACTTAGTGTGAAGTGTGATGCGTGAGATAATATAAAAGTGTTGTAAGCTCTATGTAATCTGTTCCTTTTCATAATTCGCATGTAAAATTCACAAAGAACCCTTCAGGCTCCATGTTTTTAGAACAAGATCGTGCATTTTATACAGAACATTATCAGTGCGCATCTATGTGTTCATTAGAGAGTGTACACACATTTTAATATTTGTTAGATTGTTAGAAGAAAAGATATTGTTGTCAAAACAGCACAGTTAAAATTAAAATTCCACCACCACCACCTCATCCTCCTCCACCACCACAAATAGTTGAATACAGTCCACGGTCTCTTCAATGCTAATGAGTATAATATATGAATTAGAATAATGAATTGAATTGATATAATGCAGTCATTTTACATCATTGAAACAGCACTACATGGGTGAGATACAGTGATAAATATAAGAAATCAGTTGTTTGTATTGAAAAACTGAAAATAGTGATAAGCATTATGGTTTGAACCAAGTGAAAATACAATCATTATTGCTCTGCTTTCTTTCCCTGACAATTTTCTGTGTATTTTGGATCTCAACTAATTGGAGCCAGAGAGATTATACCAATTCCTTCCCTCTTTCTCCTTCCTCACACACACACACACACATACACATCGAAGAAGATATATGTATGACAACAGCTTAAAGGTTTTCCTGGTGATTTTGTTATTATAAAGATAAAAAGTGTGCATTGCAAAAAAAGAATTGTTTTAGTATGGTTGAAATAGTCACTTAGACATGGCAAAAACAATACCATGACATCACCCAAAACGTTGTCGTGTTACCTGCTTCATACCATAGCTGGTGGAATTCACTCTGGCCACTCTCCCCACCCTCAAACCCACTGATTTGTTCCCAGCCTTTATCCTGATGTTTGAAGGCACCTTGATTTTGTAATGAATATGAAATTGTTCTAGATTTATTATATGTAAAAGTTATTAGTTTTCAACCCTTTTCAATGCAGAAAAAATTTTCTATTTTTATTTTAACAGCTACGCTTCAAGAGTCAAACTTATTACCAATGATGCCAGCAAGAATGCAGACAACAAAGAAATTTCAAGGCTCAAGAATGTAAGTTTGAATGTTAATACATAGTTTGAAACTGTTCCGTAGAGATCTGTCTCATTTTGTCATTGTTGTGAAAAATTAATCTACGAGCTACCAAGCAGGTATGTTCTGTGCTGTCAGAGCAATAAAGGTCAGAAAACTGCAAAGTAGCCACTGTTCAAAGGTAAACACCATGAACCATACTTTTTAAAAATAGAAACTCAAAAAACGTTCAATAAAGGCAATGTAACAATGTTATACAGGATCAGATAGTAATAATGACAAATTTAAATAACTTTTGATTCATTAAAAAAGTCTTGAGGACAATCAGCTATTCATCTTTATTTGACATGCAATTAATACCAAGCAGATGGCCAATTGAATTTGAATGTTAGGTCTTGGGCTAATCTAAATGGTCTTTGTCACTTTGAGAGTTAAACACCAAAATCCATATATTTTGGTTTCAAGTTGAATGCCTTAAACTTTCGAACTCAATCAAGCTGTCCCCTTGGAATTTTTGAAATTATTTCAGTCATATTAATATTATATTATTATCTATTTTCCTCTCTTTTCTAGGTTATTGCAAAGATGAAAAAAGGAGAAGCTGTTGACGACGAAGCAGAATAAAATCAAACCTGGAATGTTATGGTTCAGTGGTTGAACTTTTGGGATGATTTTATTTCATTTACAATTCAATCTTTATTTTAGAATCATATACTTTTATGTCTATATTACTAAACAATGTTCTAAAACTGTGATATTTAAAATTTTTGTACTATATTGATTTTTCTTAATTATAATAACAATTAATCAAGATTGGTGGTATGTGCAAGAAATTGGATTTGAAAATGGGACTCCAAAAATGTTATTTTTTATTTTGAATTGCCTTGTTTGTTTGTTTTGTACGAGTTAAAGACAGCTGATGCAACTGTTATGGATTTGATTAAATTTTATATTTCTGTGGAGCTGAAAAAGCTTTTTGGGATAAAAAAAAAAGTCTTAAGCCTCCTCCCGCGGATCCCGTATTTATGTTCTCTGATAACGCCTTTCCGTTCACTATGTTCACAGCGCGTCCCGCAATAATGATCCCCGCTCAGTGTGTAGTGTGCTGATCGTTGCCAGCGGGTGTGTAGGGTAGCTTTGTTTACATGCATTATTTTTAGCCTTTTCTCACCTCTAGGTCACAGATGATGAAATCCATCAACACTAGAATAGTCTACCAATGAAATTATAGTAAAAATCGAAAGGGTTTGAGAGCATTGTTATCCATACAATCTCACGTGCAATGTGTCTTTGCAATGTTTCAAATAGCACTACCTGTGTTACAAACTATATGAACAGTATAATGATAAAAGTCAAAAATATTTTTTCATTATTTTATGGCTCTAATTCAAAATAAGTGGAAAAAAATCATGAAATGATTGGTATTTTCATCCCTTAGGAACGGTAAATGCTGTAACAAACCCCAACAGCAATCGTGCCAGTAGGAATGTGTTACTGACATGAAAGTAGGGTATCAATAAAAAATGGCTAAGCGGAAGTGACGCAGTACAGGGGTTAATGAAATTGGCAGTTACGTTCAGCGGTTAATCATATTTTTCACAAATTTCCTGACTGGATATTAAATTAGATTGTTTAAATTTTAATTATCGTGATTATTATTATATTGTTGATATTATGTTGCTGTTATTATTATCCTATCATTATTATTATGATTTATTACATTTCAAATCCGTCCATCTTTGACCCTATATTACATAATCTTCTTATATACACAATATATAACTGAATTCAAACATAACAGTGACCCATCCACAGTCCTTTGAATCCTCTCATAACTAGATCTGACTATTTTTCAAATGTCTATTATTTCAATGCTTAAATCAAATTGGTCTGTGATCGAACAAATACTCATGATATCTTGCCTTTTAATTTTTGTGTAGATATACACTCCAGAAAGCTTTCGTGAAACTAACATTAATCTGAAAGGTGCACGTTTCCGGGAATATTTCTTCTCAAATTGATCAGATTTAATCTGAAATTTCACTAGGGTTTAACCGGAAAATACCCCTTCGTCCAAAATAAAATAAAGTCCCTGGCAGCACATTTTTTTCAGATTAAACCCGACTTGGCTTGATACAGTTCTTAGTCATAGCTATGATACACACACATGCCTCTCTCTCATTACACATGCCGCTCGACACACACCAGCATGCGAAAAACTACTCTTGAATCGTATTGTTTGAACACTTTATTCATAACAGTATCAGCCTCTCGTGTCCATTTTCATCTCTTCAATTGGTTTTGAAAAGAAAAGCTAGCAACAATGAAAAACAAGAGAAAAGAAATGGCTAATCCAAAAATGGTTTCATCCAAAATGATTGTTGAGGACCCGTGCATATTAAGCGCTCTGGAGTGTAACACATTTGTGTAGAAAGAATTATGAAGTCATTTCTGACTCATGTTCATGGGGGCCGTTTTTGTCTTTTTGTTTCATTGATTTGTTGAGAATTGATTGTTTTTGTATCATGCATTTACCTTGATAATATGTAAATTTCCTAAACACCTGGTTAAAAAAAGTGAGCAAGGTGCATTTACATGTTGTCATAAAAAAACTTTCATAATATTCCGGAATAGGGGAAATAACACTGTATGACTAATTACTCACACTCACATTCATTAAAAAATTCATATCTTTCACTAAGGAAACTGAGCAGATTGTGCCACATAAGACAAGTTCAATTGTGTGTTCAGATAGTTATCTCTGTTCAATACCAGAGAGAATAGATTGAGATTGATTTTGTTTTAAATAAATTAATAAAGGTGGGACGAATGATCTTATTTGTTCTGTTCCTTTTTAAAAAACATTCCATAACATCAATTCTGATTTTTTTAAAATGTCAGTGCAATATTGAACTGATCGTGATTATTATTTTCTCTTAGACAAAGTGATATCATTTTCTTAAAGTTAAAGTGTCTTTTTTTATTGAATAACTTATTTTGTCTGATTTTTTATTCTTTGGGAAGGGTATATCCATGTGCAAGTTGGTACGATAAGTTTTATTATTTTTTTCAACTGCTTTTGCAACGTTATTTATATTTGATACCAGAGCCAGATTATCCAATCTGCTGTGTTTTGAACTCTATGAGAAAATTCTTTATTCCAGTAAAAAGTGGATATACTATCTTTTACAACAAACTCCAGAAATACTATATCAAGTTCTAAATATGATTCTTTCTATTTTTTAATAAAGTTTTCAATATTATGATTTCTGTGTATAAAATTATTTCTTGTAAACTGTGATATGCTTTATAATTTTCTCTGCTATGAAATCATTATTTACACATGTTTTCCAGTACCTAATTGAGGGACTTTGGCAATACCACAGCCAAGGGTATGCAGAGGCCCAAATATTTATCAAAATATATACATACAATTGCAATCTTTTTCTTGTATACTTATCTGACTGTAATTTGATTTCAAACGATTTATTTAATTGTTTTAATGCAAACGAACTGTGAAGATGGAAACCTTACAAATATTATATTGACTCAGGGCTAGACACAAGCATAGTGTCATAACGCCTAAAGATGTATTTTTTAATGTTTTGTTTTATTTCTTTTACCACATGTTAACTTGCAAATTACACAATAAATACCTACTTAACATTTTTATTCATTCATTTCTTGTTGTCTGTTTTTAGTTGTTTACATGTGACGGTTAGTCTGTTTTTACTTGTTTACATATGACGGTTAGTCTGTTTTTGGTTATTTACATGTGACGGTTAGTCTGTTTTTGGTTGTTTACATGTGACGGTTAGTCTGTTTTTACTTGTTTAAATGTGACGGTTAGTCTGTTTTTGTTTTTTTACATGTGACGGTTAGTCTGTTTTTAGTTGTTTACATGTGACGGTTAGTCTGTATTTAGTTGTTTACATGTGACGGTTAGTCTGTTTTTAGTTGTTTACATGTGACTGTTAGTCTGTTTCAAAAATTGTTCTCAACTATTCTGTTGTTAGTTACATGTTTGTTACAAACTTTAAAAAAAAATCTAACACAATCATGACTGACCACAGCTTATTTTCTATTTGCTATGTGTCACCCGGGTTCCTGCGTCCCTTTCTAAATACAATCCCAGGGCTTTTCCATGGAAGAATTCTTAAATTTCAGGGCTACTAAAATCAATATTTTACCCTGAAATTACATTTGCGACTCAGAAAACAAACAGCAGGAACTTTTTTTCTCAACTGTCCAGCTGGTAGAACAAGTTCCAAGGCTTTTCCATGGCTCAAATACAAATTCGAGGGCTTTTTAGCATTTTATCCAATTCCAGTTCTGTTGACATTAGAAAAATATGTTGACTATTTCATGATTCCATTTCAAAGCCCCAGCTTCATTAATGTTTTAAAAAAATACAGTACGTCAAATTTTACTGTCCATGCTCCTAAAAAATGCACCTTTTGCTTTCTTCTACCCTCCTTACTTTTTTTACTTTAAGATTAAGACAATATCTACTGTCTTAGTGACTGCTGAACCAATGTCTTGTAGTCTTTCACGTCCTATGTGCACACATTTCTGCCTATATATCTTTACAACCATCTGGTGGATTTCAATGAAAATTGGCATGAACACTTGGATTATCAGTGACATTAAGTATCATTTTTTGGGGCTGTGCAGAATATCATATTTTAACTAAGAGTTTGCTTCTTTGCGTTAGATAAAAAACAAAGACTTTAGTCTAAGTACACTTTTAGGCAGAAATGCGTGGACATGGGATGTGAAACGGACTATAGTTATGGTGCATAGTTGTAAGAACAGAGGACTGCTTATCTTAAATATATTTTTAGCCGTACTCAGCAATAAGTTACATGGCAAAACGAATGAAAAGAAAAGCAAAGAGGCGACAGCATCAGCAAGGCAAAGTTACCTCTTCGCTTTTGGCCACACCTGCCCATCAGTGAGGCCTCTGCTTCATGATTTTTAGTTTGGCGTGCTTGCATGCTTTGTGTGATGTGAGCTCCGCTAGTCAGTGGTCAAGCAACATCAGTGTGTGGACGGGTGACCAATCGGGTGCTGTGCCCTTGGGAAAGGCACTTAACTCTGCTTACCTCACTCGACTCAGGTGTAAAGTGCATTGTGCATGATAAACTTTGTGGATATGTGCTATTTTCATGTCATACTTTACTTTCATAACACCAGGTAATGGAGCTGGTATTGGTAATACAGAGCACAATGAATATGAAACAATCTTTTGAATTCCTAGAGCACATTCTTCTGGATTTTGTTTTCCATATAGGTAAACATAATAATATTATTATGAATAATTTATGGCACACCTTGTGATGGAGAGGCTTGAGTGGTCTAATGACTTTGAGGGCTATACCAAACAGGTACAACCATATTGGGAAGGCCTC
>JARBEQ010252326.1:0-11066 GCA_030265355.1 Tritonia tetraquetra | reverse complement strand
TGATCCAGAGAAATCCAGACTCATTGTGCTGGCCCTACACTGTAATGGTAAAAGGGATTTGGATAAGAAAGAAAGATAATGGAAGTGATTTCAAGTATTCATTTATACAGTCCTGTGGCCATCCTCGTAGCCTATCCTTCTTCCTAGCTCCAAATGACATCTCTTTTTAACTCTTTTCCCTACTCAAGATTCGTCTCTTCTCTTTAATCATTTTTAACATATTAAAATCCTTTTCAAATTCACCAATAGACGAATACTGGGGCAACCACCCAGAGCTGCATGACATCCCCATCTATTACGCCTCCCAACTCGCTAACAAATGTATGAGTGTCTACCAAACCTACATCAACTCAATGAATGAAAAAATCCGTAGACAGATCACCATGAGCAACCCTTTTGTTTTCAAACATATCATCAATCTCAAGGTAAGTTTGTTAGTTTGTTTTATCATAGCCTAATGACCCTACAATCACCAGCAACTGATATGTTGGTCCTCAATCATGACTGATCATTTTGTTTTGGAAAATTACTCGGTTGAAGGGGTCTTGAGTGTTATTGGTGCTAGTAAGAGTTTCCTGTTTTGATAGGGGAAACTTCTGGCTTAATTGATCCTTCCTTCTCATTTTTAGCGCATATTGGGTGTGTGTTTTTTATCTTGTATAGAGTTTCTATTTTTGACTCTTATTTCTGTTGTGCTCAATCCCAGAACATGGAGCAGTTTGAAGACATCGGCCCATCTGTGGTGCTGGCCAGTCCAGGAATGATGCAAAGTGGGTTGTCCAGGGAATTGTTTGAGACTTGGTGTACGGATAAACGCAACGGCTGTATCATTGCTGGCTACTGTGTGGAAGGGACACTGGCAAAGGTTGGTTTGGGAAACAGGGGCTGGGGAATTAATAATTCAGCAAGTGCTTTTGTATTGCAAACTGGTGTTTAAGTTTAAGATATCTATATATCAAAGAGGATATCACTGAATAGGGATCAATGGCCAAAGTTTGTGTATCATGCATAAACCTTACACCGAAAGGTACTAAAAGGTTATTGATAAAGAAAGAAAGATATCTATATATGATTTCTAATTGAAATTAAAGGGGTGGCGGATTAGCTCGGTTGGTAGAGCTCTGTCTTTGGCTAAGTGGTGTTGCTATTGGCTAGTGTGGGTTTGATCCTTACATTCGACATACCACTTATCTTCTTCTGTGGATGTTTTTCTGTCACTTTCATGATTTTTAAATAATTTTTGTGATTTAAATGACTTTTGTTGCTCTCGTTAGGCCATGGGCTCCAGGGAGATAAAGTCATCTTAGAATTTTAAAGATCAGTAATATAGCGTTTTAGACATTTGATATTGATGATATTTTGAAGGCCGCATTTCAAGCAAGCCAGACAAAGTTAATCTTTAAAAATTTCAGTTTCAATGAAACCAAACCCGCAGAGAAAGTTTTAATTTGACTTTTATGTTTCCTGCTTTGTCATTGTAATGATGAAATGGTTTATTATGCTAAGACTGACATTTCGAGCCAATTATTGCTCTTGGGTAATGATAAACACCAGTAAATGATTGTTGTGAGCTTGATAGTGTCTACTACATTTTGAAACATCTTTCTTTCTTTCTTATCCAATTCCCTTTTACCATTACAGTGTAGGGCCAGCACTATGAGGCTGGATTTCTCTGGATATATCAAGATATTAAGCCAAGCAGGTGATCAACCCATGTGACCTTTGTGGTAGGAATTCATTTTGCCCGGACAGCGACCTTGCAGCCTACTCTTATCGACTCTTAACTGCCAAGAGTTCTTCAGCGTGCACACAGGACCAATAGGACTAGGTTCTTGATCCCACCTACCTGAATAGGATCAGGGGAGTTGCTAATAGGTTTCCACCGGGTTTCAAGGAGAAAAATTACCTGACAGTGTCGCTGCCGGGATTCGAACTCGGTACCTTTAGCTTCAGAGGCGAGAACCGTACCTCTGCGCCACTGGGACTCCCTCATTTTGAAACAGAAAGTCACATGTCATATATGATTTTGATGTTTGTTTGTTGTTACTGAATGTATGAAATTTCTCCTCAGCACATTCTGTCAGAACCCAATGAAATCCAAACCATGGCAGGACAAAAGCTGCCACTCCAGTGCTCAGTCGACTACATATCCTTCTCGGCTCACGCAGACTACAAGCAAACATCAGAATTTCTCAGAGAATTAAAGCCTGCCCATGTTGTAAGTATACTTCATTTCATAAAAAGCTTACATACATATATTGACTTCTTTGATATACATGAAACTCGGTTATAACTTGAGGTGGTGATCCAGACAAAATCACTTGTTCCTGCAGTCTCGTTATTCCTGATAAACGAAGTTAAGTGTGTAGCGAGTGACTAATATTAATCGATGTGTGGGTAGTGTGGTTTTGACTCTAATAATAGGCTAACCAGACACCCTTTATTGACCATCCTGATGAAGCTGGGCTGTCAGCGCAAGTTCACTACCCTGATAGAGCTCCTCCACATTATGTTTGTTATCTCTGTTCTTTCTTTCTTATCCAATTCCCTTTTACCTTTACAGTGTAGGGCCAGCACAATGAGTCTGGATTTCTCTGGATCAAGATATTAAGCCAAGCAGGTGATCAACCCACTGTTCAGTGGGGGAAATATAGAAATGAAGGGTGAGGGAAATAGATGGTGGTTAGGTATTGTGTAGTGATACATGATTTATAACTTTCTTGTTATTGCCAAGGTCTTGTTACTTCTGCTGTTGTTAAACATGATGATCCACTGTAATAGAGATTTGGATTGTAGTGTAAGGAGATAGAAGCTTGATTTTGTAGTATACCCTTTACAAAGGTTCACTGTGGCTTCCTTAGTGGGTGAACGGGAGAAACTAAACTTGGCTATATAAACTATATAAGTCCTGTCTTTCTGTTACATGATTGCATATAATATGTGTAAGTATGTGTGTAAAACTGATACCATTGTCATCTGTAGGTATTAGTCCATGGAGAGATGAATGAAATGGCCCGACTGAAAGCTGCCCTACTTCGAGAATATGAAGACAATAAGGAATACTCCATGGAGGTCTACAACCCTCGGAACACTGTACCCATTGAACTCTACTTTCGGGGAGAGAAAATGGCCAAGGTGAAAAAATATGTAATGTGTTTAATTAATCGTAATTATTAAGGTAGGTACATAAACCAACTTTGCATCATTCCTGTACTGGCCAGAACCACAGATGGACTGATGTTCAGACCATTACTTTTAGTTCGTGCGAGCTGACCGTTGCAGCCGAGTTCACGCACCATGCATGCGTACCCATTAATTACATGCTATTACTACCAAATAGAGAGAACACACCAATCCCTCATTATTTAACTATTTACCCAACGTGCAGCTGTAAACAACACTTGAATTGACTATACCCGATGAAGGAACTCAATTGCAGACACTGTTTTGCTCTTATGGAATCTATTAGACATCTGCTCTTGAACTGCCCATACATCACCTCCTCCCCACACATCCCTCAATATATATATAACACACTGTACTCAGACGCAAGGAGAACCAGTTGCCTAATGAAGATGACATTGTGCTGTTAAGAGCAGCTTGCTCAAAGCAAAAAGGGGATTTAACAGTAACAGCAATACCATGCTTGGATTTTTGACATTGTAGTCTAATCTAACTTTTCCATTGTTGGTGTACTTTTTTCAGGTTGTAGGACAACTGGCTTCAGAACCTCCCAAAGAGGGACACAAAGTGTCTGGAATTCTAGTCAAAAAGAATTTCAACTATCACATCGTGGCACCTAAGGATTTGCAGAGTAAGTCAGAACTTTGAGTGGTATTTGAATATATTATATTATGACTTTGACTTTGAGGATATTTTGATTTCATGAAATGTCCACCTCTCAGTAGGGCTGATCACTTGCTAGTCATGAATTTATGATTCAGAGTAAGTCCAGCTTTTCTCAGAGAAAAGCCTAGAAAGTCATGCTGCAACAGAAAATTCTGGAAATGGAGAATTCTGGCCACTGACCTTACCTAATAGGAAAAAAAGAGAAGTGACAGATGATATCTAGCTTTGTGTTCAACATATTATGGCCAAGTACAAAAGGGGATTTTTGATAAGAAGGAACTATTTTTTTAACTGTCAGTTTTTAAAATTCTTTCTATATGTATACAGGTTACACAGACTTGGCTATGAGCACAGTCACTCAGAGAATGAGTCTGAAATTCAGTGGCAATTCAGCCCTTCTGACTTACTACCTCACTCAGCTGGCTGGAGACGTGGAGTACATTGCAAATCCCAATGGAACCACCATCCGTCTCTTCAAATCTATCCGTGTCACGTTAGAAGGAGGAGTGGTTTATTTAGACTGGGTGGCCAATCCGGTAACAGACATGTATGCCGATGGGGTGATGGCAGTGTTAATACGAGCCGAACAAAATGCTGCTCCCATCAAAAGTGAGTGTTTCTAATATTCTGTTTAAGTTTAACAATACTGAGGTTTGATTTTATGGAACAAATTATTTTTTTCCTCATTTATTTTTAAGGTTGCTAATTTTTTTTTGGCTATATTGTTATTTGTTAAAAGTATACAAAATAGGCATCTTCTGCATGTTCTTGTTGAAAAGTAAAATATGAGACTCAATTGTGATCAAGCATAAATGACTTAGACAATCAGACACTTTTACTTACATTTGATACAATACAGCTTAAGTAAGATCATGAATGTGTTACTTGTTTGGTTTGCTGGGGTTTTTTGTTTTATTTTTGAGGGAGGGCAAGGTGTGAAGTGGATAGGCACAGCCTCGCAAAGCAAGTACTTTAGTTCTGATGCTACCTGCCGGGGTCACTGACTGGTTTATTACCGGCCACCGTGCACGCCACAGTGTTTTATGACCCTTCAATCACCAGTGAGACAAGTAGTGTCTCTTCTTTGTTTCCTGCGAAAATGGCAAGCCTTTGTTTCAATTAGCGGCAAAGATTGAATGCGGAAGTAAACATAGACAAATCAGGAGGCTTTGTTATGCGTAATAAAATATCCATTGCTGAATAAATGGTTGGATTTGGATGAAAAGGGTGTGATATTAACAATAAGATACATATCTAAAAGCTCACCAAGGGAAAGTTTAGGCTTCCCAGTCATTCTCCATTGAGATGAATGTTTTTAGGCTTTGATGCGTTTTTCTTCCGAAATGACTGACCCATGACACACGTTTTATTTTTTGGGGTTATTGTTTGGGAATGAATGCCTGTGCTGTTCCATAATGCATTTGCAGATAAGTGTTCTCTTGGTTTTGGTGTGAGCGATCACAGGATTCAATGTACGCTTCTCAGCTCCTCATTTATTTCATATCGCTGCCACTGTAAACGCTGTGTCAATGATAAAGATTGTATGAATAATCTTTAGTTATGATTATGGCTTGGTAGAGGTACTAGTGGCAGCCTGTGGGTTGATTTTTGTAATTTGTAAGAACGTCATTAAGACAGTGCAATATATCTTGATCTGAAAGTAAGTGCAATGTTTTTCACAAATGATACAGCATTGTCTCCTAGATGTCGAAGAGATATAAGCGTTAAATGCGTTTTAATTTTTCCTTCCTTTTTATTTCGATAAGTGGCTCAAAATTAATATTGATTTATCTAGTGAATTTCTAAAGAAATGGTCATTTTGTACTGTTGGCAATGTGCTGTCTAATATCAGTTTAGGATTCTGTGCTGTGGTATTGATATTGTTGGTTGCAACAGGGCTGATGTGTTGTTTCCTTTCTGTGACACTATATTATGTATATAATGTGTGCAAGCATGTACTGTGTTATGTGTAAAATGTATGTGAGAGTGTAGTCAGATTTTGTCACAAAAAGATTGTAACTGGTGTAATTCATACACATTTTAGCTTTTTTCATGTCTGTGGCAGTTGTAGGCCTACTAATTCTACCCCAATCCTGCATACTTCGTTTAACAATCTTGAAATTCTCTCCTGGCACACAGTAGCATCATTATTTTCTAAATATTATTGTCAAAATCTGAGGTGAGCTCAAAAGTTCCATTTCAAGGCAATGGAGTGATGTTTCTTGCCCACCTGGGTCAAGTGAGGCAATGAAGTGACATTTCTTTCCCAAGGACACAGCGAAGTGCCTGGAGTGGGACTCTTCTTACTCCACGATCCTCATCAAATTTCACTTGATTCATCCTGTATTTTATTTTCAATTCTTGTTTTTTCTTCTCTCCTAGATATACCTCCACCTTTAAAAGTTGATAGAGCTCATTTCCAGGAGTGCCTTATTGAAACTCTGAAAGACATGTTTGGCCCTGATTCCACAGACAAACTTATCCAAAGAGATCGATTGTTGGTACACATAGATGAAAAGACTGCTTCCATTAATTTGGAGTCTCTAGTATGTTCTGATTTGTGAGCTTTTATTAATTAAGTTAATCAACACTTTAACCCTATTACTGTCACTAGTATGATTCATTCTGGTCACCCCTCTTTAAGGACATAATAGGTGTTTTGTCTATTGACACAGATACTGAGTGTATGTATTAGAAAGACACCAATAAACCTTACATTTTCTGAAAGGTCTTTGGATAAACGTTATGAAAAAAGACATGACGGCTCTGAATTTTTTTTTTATTAGGTGGTCATGTGATCAAATTCCAAGATGGCCGTTTGTTGAAATTTTGAGATACCCTCTAACACGAACAAATAACAGAAAAAGTGAATTTTTGGTATGCAACTGGATTCTGCAGAATCCCACCTTTCCAGAAATGTATAGTTTATGGGAGTTTGATCTGAGTTATATTGACATAAAACATGAAATTGTTTTGTTTGTAATGAATTTATGAAAAATTTATGCATGCCGACGACACGAATGTAAAGAATAAAAAAAGTAATAAAACTCAACAAAAACTTCAAATAAAGAAAACCTACTTACAACCTTCTTTAGTCTGTTTCACTGTCTATTGTTCTCACCTTCGGCCGTTGAGAGCTATGTGAACGATGTTTGCGTAAATACCGATGAGATTGGCACTAACAGTCTGACCACAATTAAATGCCGATATGATCGGCACTTGACAGTAATAGGGTTACGGATGTCTGTCCATTGCCTTGACTACGCTCTGCAAGCGTACGCAAATGTAGGGAATGACTGCTGTTTACCGCTAGGCTCCCAGCTGCTGGGGTCTGGGTGCAATGGGCACTCAACACCAAGGCACAGAGTAAAGTATGTACACTTGCGGAGCATAGCGAAGGCTGGGGATAGACTCCCTGACAATTGTCACATTATATCTGAAACCACTAAACCACTATATTAGTTGTAACTGGCCCTAATCGCAAAAATGCGACAGTGTTGTGATTGACAACTGAGAATGCATAGTTTTGATCGGTAAGGCCACTTGTCTGTGGATGCTGAGGTCTGGATTTGAGTCCCGCCTTGCTCAAGGTTTTTTTCCTCTGGACCTTTCAGGGTTTTTATGGCTCTGCCCTGGAGATTAACGTGGAAGCTTCTCAAGTTCTGTTGAACCGCCTCTAATGCGACCTTTCTGTGTTGAAAAGGGCAACTTAACTTCTGAACTATTCCTTGAACCATAATAGTATAATAGTGATCCACCACAATTGATTTGTACTTTAATTAAATTAATGACTAAGCAAAAAATGTTAAGGACTATCTGCTGCGTTTAAGTTTTGATTGGGGAAAGATGCCATGGATAAATGTGTATTGTTTGATTTGATAGTAGATGAAATGTCAGGTAGCACCATTGTTGAATATGTCAAATATATTTTTGTAAAAATTTTTAGTAATCATGTTTTTGATTTTGTTTTCTGCAGGAAGTAGAATGTGACGACAGTTCCTTACAACAGATCATCCAATCTACAGTGAAACGTCTCCACCAAGCTGTGTTCCCAATTAAATGTTGACCCCCAAAGTCTTTCCCATCATCGTGTTTTATCGGATACATGTTAACAATTAAGATAGAGCAGGTGTTTACACTGGTCCAGTCTATATGCTTTTTTATTGTTTCCATTTCCAGCAAGACACCATGGCACAGCTTATCCTGTGTAATTTCTGACTTACAGTTACATGCCCTGACCAAGGGAAGAGTGACTATTATGGAACCCTACTATTAAAAAAAGAAAGGAAAGCATGGCACTTATATAGCGCATATCCACGTACTTCATCATGCGCTTTACAATGTATAGTTTACCCCTGGCAGGCCATAACACTCCTGTATCCTTCTGAACTCCATGAGGAGTAGACAGTGCGAGTTGCCTGTTGCGCTTCAGCACTAGCATTCTGACAAGATCATTCGCTGCCCTCGGCCAGGTACTCATTTACACCTCAGTCGAGTGAGGTAAGCAGAGTTAAGTGCCTTACCTAAGGGCACAGCGCCTGACTGGTCACCCGTCCAGATCATGATCAATGTAGCTTGACCAAGCTGACCGGTTCTGTTGGAGGCTAGACAACAGACTTCCATGGTAAGGGTCTCGGGTTCGAGTCTGGCTTCAGGCACTTTGTTTTTTCCTTGGGCAAGAAACTTTGCTCTGATTGTCTCACTGGACCCAGGTGTAGAAATGGGTACCAATTGTCAGTGTCCCATCCAGAAAGTGACAAATTCACATTACTAAAACCAGGTTAAGCACCGGTTCTTTGGGCTGAATAGACTTAAGGGCATACTACTATTACTATTGTTTGTTTCTTCAAGCCTTTTTAATATTACAATACAGTATTGGGGCCAGCGTCATATTGTTCTATGAATGGTGCACAAGACATCTAACTACAACTGTGATTCCAGGTGTCCTGGCTATGGTTCCAAGGATTTGAGACGAGCAATGATCTGTACACTGGGCTATATCAGCAGTACACTGAATATGAAAAAGGCCAATAAACAAATCAGTTTCCCTTGTGGCTACTCCTCACGTAGAGTAAGAACTGGGAGAATTTGTCTCTCTGGGTTATATTACTAACCTTACACCGAAAGGTACTAAAAGGTTATTGATAAAGAAAGAAAGGTTATATTACTATTATTAATAGTAAAAGTGTTAAATGTGATCTGTAAAATGCTAGCTAAAAAGATCATGTTCAGCAGATATATTATTATGTGGATTGAGCTGTATTTTTTACTCGCACTCATTTTCAATCATTATCATCTTCACCTCTCCGTCATCGATCTCACACACTGTCCATGTATGTCAATTTCTCATTTCATTGTTATTTTACCATTTGTTGTAATAATGAATAAATATTTGTTGCATAAAAATTGTTTTTGTGAATTGATCAATGATTTTTTCCAAAGTACATGTTTCCCCTTTATAATCCTCACTCAATAAACAACACATTTCTTGTTATTTAAAAAGTGAGTACATTTTGGGGGACATCTATAGTGGCATCGACCCGAGCTTTAAATTATTAATTTTTTAAAAATTCATTAAAGTTTAGTATTAGTTGTATGCCCTTCTTTTTTTAATGTTAATCACAATCTCAGATAGAATGTGTGAAGATTATACTTGAATCCAGGTTAGAGCTTTGAATACTACTATACTATCTTTTAACTGCATGATGATCAGGAAATCCCTCATGCTGCACAACGCAAGGTTTGCGTGATGACACTATACAAACAACTCAATAGTTGCGTGAGACGTCTTGAATCGATACCAAATTATGTCTAAAGAATCACGCCAAGTCTAGTTTCGATATGACCGGAAATAAAAATTTAGCAACTAAAAAACTGCGACCGGGTGAGTGACTGAAAATCGCAACTACCTTCCCATTTTCGTTTTCAAAACGACATCACTGAAATTTGATTTTTACTGCCACTATGGCTCGAAATCGAAAAAAATTGTTAAAATCATATTTGTCAACGATGGGTCTGACAATGAAATAAGTGACTATGCATTGGAGGGTTCCATAAATTTCTGTGTGCTGGTCAAAATCAATGGTTTTAAAAAATTTGTTACACAAATGTAATACAGATAATTGAATGAAATTTTGCTTTTCTGATTATTTAGACTTTACACTTTGAATATTATTATTAAGGTGTCCAAATTTCATGTATATATCACTAATATCAGTATTACTTTTTGTGTTACAAAATTTGAATAATTGCTTGAATGGTCAGTCAGTGGGGAATAGATGTGGAAAATAGCTCAGTCCTAAGTCTAAAAATTCAGAAAATATGTTGTATTGAATTATCTGTTACTTGTGTAATAATTTTTAATTTTTTTTTAAATTAATGATTTTGATTTTTACCCTCCCACAGAATGAGAAATTTAAACGAAGGTAAAAAAGTATGAAGAGAAATGGGTGGTTTTACTTTATCATTGAGAACAAAATCCCACTGCTAATTAGAATTGTTGCCTTTGTCACACGATTCTTATTACACTATTTTCATCATACATTTTTTGTATGAAAGAAAGAGATGTTTTTCTGAGTTCATAATTACATCAATGAACCTCTCTGGTCAAAATTTCACAAGGTCCTGAGTTTGTTTTGTCATTTTCCCATCTGGGTTGACATCTCATGGAATGTGCAAATTTTATTTTGTCACAGCCAGTAAATCCGGGTTGGGCCGGACGGACTCAAGTTCAGATTAACCTTCATCAATCAATCATAATTGTCCTTTCAGAGTCGACTCTGAATGGAAGAAGACAATTCATCAATTGGTCAGCACTCTTTTATGATAACTTTCTCACTATGTTGTCACTGTCAGTCTAGCCGAGAATCGGGTGGTTGGCGGGACCCCTTCTGTGGGCCGGGAGGTGCTAAACCGGTCCAGACTTTCCTTTGTCTTCTATCCCCCTCACATATCGTCCCCGCTCCCATGGAGCTTTCTGTTCTTATCCTGGAATGAGATGATCCGGTTTTGCTTGGGGTTTAGGTCTCTTGCCGGGTGGAAATATTCAGTTGTATTCTTATTTTTGGGGGGTTTTTGAGAGATGATATTTTTTTTTTCTCATGTAAATCATCTCTCTTTATAGTATTCATTACTGTATAATTTACGAATTGAGTATATCCCTTCTGCAGGGGCTGCCTGAGTGAAACTGTTTCGGTCACCTCAGACCGTGATAGGGA
>JARBEQ010252314.1:0-20039 GCA_030265355.1 Tritonia tetraquetra | reverse complement strand
CCGATAGGACTAGGTTCTTGATCCCACCTACCTGAATAGGATCAGGGGAGTGGCATATAGGTTTTTACCGAGTTTCACGGAGAAAAAAGATGCAGGCTGACAACATTTGAATGAAAAACTTTTATTTGACATGGCTTTCAATTATTTATCCCTGATCTCTTACTTCACTCTTCAAATTATTTCTGATGAACTGTTTTAGCAATGTCAAACCAAATAGTACCCAGATAAAAAGTAAGGTATGTTTACGAAACATTTATGTTTGTCATATTACAGTTTTCCAGCCTGCTATGCGGCAGAATTTTATCCGCTGATGTCAGTGAAGGAAGGAGGTATTCCGATGGAACACATTATTGCCTGCGTGCCTGGGGTGGAAATCGCTGTGTCAAAGACTGGAGTCAAGGTCATTCAATTCCAGGAAAATCGTGAACCATTTTATGGTAAGGATGTCGTTTTTTTAGCCCTCAGTGCATTACGTCGTGTGAAAGCACTTGAAAACTCAAGAAATAGTTTCCTTTTTTAAAAGATATCAATTTTTTACTCATTCTTTATAATGTATTTTTAGTGATAATCCTCTGGATGCGAAGGTCTGTGTTCGAGTCCTGTCTTGTGCAGGATTTGTTCATGCTCTGGCCTGGAGATATATAGACTACAAGCAAAAAGGCCCTTCGACAAACGGTGAAAGTGCTTATGAATGGGTGGGATGGCGTGCGGTGGAAGTTCATTTCAGCTTTGCCATCTTGACAATAAAGCATAGCACTTGATGTTTTCATTGCACTCCAAACCCTCTACTTGTATTGCAATGTGTGAACACTATTCAACGCATCAGAAAAATTACTTGTTGGATACTTTTCGCAATGAAAACATTCAAAACATCAAATCTACATTGATATAATTTTTTCCCTTGAATTACATATTGTTCTGTAAATCAAAAGTCATGCTTTAAAATCTGAGGAAATACCGAATTGCAAACTTTGTGCGTTGACCCAACAAAGCCAATCTGACAACAGTCACAGCTGAGGAGGGAACCGTTTCTAATATATATATATTTTAATGGCTGGTCAAACAACACCATGCCTCTGTGTCCTTTCATAATAGTTAATTCCTATCACAATCAATTGGTTTAATACAAATATAGATACAACTTACCTGTCACTTCTGTCAAAGCATTGAAAGATGTTAACATTTTGTTTTCAAACTTTATCTACATTAGACATGATGAAAGGTACCTCATGGCAAGAACTTGGCAAGATCAGCAGAGAGGTCATGGATCTTCTCCGCCAACAACCCACCTGCTCCATGCCTGTGTCAAAGTTTATTCCTTCCTACCATCATTATTTTGGCCGTCAATGCAGAGTTGCAGACTACGGCTACACCAAGCTACAGGAGTTGTTTGAGGCCATTCCTCATGCTATTCAGGTAAACTTTACAACTTTTAAATTATTTTATGTGCATTGAGGAATAGAAAGGGAGAGGGGGGAGGGAGATTTTGTTACAATAGCAATCGAATAAGATGTATTTTGTTGATGAGGGATGTAAGGGGATGGATAGACAGTTGATGTTGCTGTGAGTGTGTATATTTCACATGCTGGTATTTGAATGCTCTCTTTGAGCAGGTGGATCAGTGATAAATTCAGGTATTTTTTCAAAAGAAGATTGCTTCTACATTATGTAAAGACCATACATTATGAGATATACCAATGAATGAAATGTTTTCATTTCCCGTTACAGATGCTGGGCACTGGAGATAGGAAAGTCATTACATTGAGTCCTCGTGCTCAATTGAAGCGTTTCACTTCGGACATTCTTAAAGTTGTCAAATCCCAACCTGCAAAACAAATTTTATTGCAGGAGTTTCCTTACTGTTTTGGTAAGAAATAATATTAACAACATAATTTTGATAGGGCTTTTTTTTCAGGATGACATTTTCAAGGTTTAGATCCTTTTTTTCATCCTCTGTTGTGTAAAATTTGTTTGGTAAGATAAACATAACATTAAAAAAATTATTATACGAGCCTATAAAAGCATTGAGCTTAAGTGTGTGAGCCAAGCCTGATTCTGGATATAATGCTTTGTTTGAAAGGTTGCTTTTGCAGCTCTTTTGCTGCTGAGAGCTGGAATCCATTTCTGCATGCGAGTCCAATAGAGTAGAGATGTGTTGTTGAGTCGCTGAATATTCAAGGATTAATTTTATCTGAATCTTTCAAGTGAATCTTTATATCCTGTTGTAGACATCAATAATTTTATTTTAAGATGACCTTACTGTGTTGGAAAGTTGTATCTGGCTATGTAGTCATAGAGGTGTTTGCCTTAAACTGTGCACATGCTGAAGAGGCTGTTAGTCGTCTGTGCTGAGGCAGAGAATCTGTTTAAAAGTATATCATTTATATAGCACATATCCACAAAGTTTGTCATGTTCTGTGTGCTTTGCAATTTATAGTCTACCCCCGGCAGGCCATTACACTCCTGTATCTTCCAAGATATTAGGCCAAGCAGGTGATCAGCCCACTGTGAGGCTATTTAAATAAGTGTAAATTCTTAGTTGCTCAGCCTCTGAATATCCAGCTTTTCTTCTCACATGATTTTGATTTCTTTGTTATATTTTTTTATTTTACCTGAAACCATTTGTATCATCCTTTGAATTTGAATGTTTCAGAAAAAGTGATGGGTCATCCACTCTACTTACCACATTATGGTATCAGTTACATTGAAGATGTACTTAGTGATATTCCCACCACTACTCTTATTGTAAGTCAAAATTTATAAGTTATGTTTAGAAAATAAGCTGTGCTTGGGATTTTCCAATTTCAAACAGTTTGGGTTAATTTAGATGCAGTGTTTTGAAGGGGAATCTGACCTGTGTGAATATTTGAAAAAAGAAACTTTACTGCTGAAGAATTACTAAAATTTCTAATTTCAAATTTTCTTGTAAAAATTCTACGCATATTCACAAAGATCAAATTCAGGGGGAATGGTTATTATTATTACTGACGAAAATAACTTTCTATCAAGCTATGTCAAAAAGTTGTGTGGTACCTTTGTTACTATACAATAAAATTTCTATGAAGCTACATCAGGAAGTTATGCAACAGTTACATTGCTATACTGTGGATGAAATTTGATGATGAGGAGATATTGAATATTACAGTTACGCACTTCCTAATTTCTGATTTACTATTTTTGTCAAAATGCTTGCCTTTCACCAAGAGACATTATTAATTGGTCTAACAGAATTACAGCGCTACTTATAAGGGTTTGATCAGCCTTTCATATGACATTTTTGTATTAAAAAGGACGTAAAACTTAAAGCTTTAGAACTTTTTAAGGGTTTGTTTGAAAGTCATGAAATTTTGAAGGCACATTAAATTTTTTTTGCTATGCATGGCATTTCTAGCATAAAATAACAATTGTTTACAATTTTTAAACAATTTTTCAGGTGATAGAAGAAGGTAAACATACCTTGTTGGCTGTACCCAGACGAGGTGAGTAAATTTTAAATCGATTGTCATTCAATGTATTTCAGTTGTCACTTTCATAATGACCCTGTAACTGCACTTTTTGAAAGCTGATGCTTTGACTTTGATAACATTCTCAATAGATCAACAGTGAGATTGTGATGAAATTTATTGTCGCTTGTTAAATGTATATTTCCCTCTACCAGACCAAACCCCTGAAGAAGTGGAGCGAACCAAACAGTTTGCTTTAGAAGTGGTAGACCTCCTCAAGCATCACCCCCAGTGTCGCATGGCTTTTAACAAGTTCATCCCAGCATATCACCACCACCTTGGCCGTCAATGCAGAGTAGCTGCATATGGTTTTAACAAACTCACAGACCTGTTTGAAGCCATCTCTCATGTTGTAGAGGTAAGTCGTCCTTTAGGGATTGATCTGTGGTGTGGTAGTGCAGTCACCTAGGAATACTGGAGGTCCACGGTTAAAATCCCTGCCAGGTTAATTAAGAAAGATGAACTATAAATGGGAGGTCCTGCCTCTGAAATGATTAAGTGTCAAAAGGGGTATAAAAGTTTTATCTTAACTTTTTGAACTTTAACGTTGAGGGGACCAGTGTATGTACACAAGATATTTTACATCTAAAAACATTGATTCTTATTGTGTCCTGATTCTTTGAATGATATGGTGGAGTATATTTTTTTCTTTGCCCAGGGGATACAATTCCTCAACCCTTTGAACCCTGGCCCCCCTGAAGCTTACAGCCTCTCGCACCTAGGCTCCTGAGCCCAATATAAAGAATATGTACCATTTTCTCATAAATCATCAATAAGTGTGTATTTTACACAAACAAGCCTGTTATAGTCACACTTGCAAAACATCAGAGACAGGCTTACCTTTAATCTACAGCCAGTATTCCACATGATCTGCATTCACCGACATACTTGTGTACACTAGGGTCCATGCATTCACTGACATACTTGTGTACACTAGGGTCCATGCATTCACTGGCATACTTTTGTACACTAGGGTCCATGCATTCACTGACATACTCGTGTACACTAGGGTCCATGCATTTACTGACATACTTGTGTACACTAGGGTCCATGTATCCACTTGTACCTGTGCGAACATTGTCGCCAATCCAACCTACATTTTATGTTACTTGTTCCCTACCAACCCTGTAATTTCCCTTTACCCCATCTTTTTTTTACCTATTTCAAGCTGCCGAATTCTTATTGGTCTGTGTTGTGTCCACTGCATTTTGATAAGCTCCCATCTCGTGATTTCAGATTGAAGAAGAAGGGGAAGAAAGGATTCTCCACCTCTCCTCACCAGAACTGCGCAAAGTGTTATGTGAGCAGCTTTCTGTCTTGATACGACCTGTGGGCTGCATCCCGATCAACAAGCTTCTATCAGAGTATGCCAAGCATTTTGGATTTGGCCTCAAGTTAGAAGATTTTGGGGTGGACACTGTACATGCTTTGATAAAAAAGATGAAAACTCATTTGAGGGTATGTCGAGAATCATTTTTTCAAAGGAAGCTTCCTCTAAGGTCTATTTCACTTTCTAGTCTTTAACGGAAGGGTAATGGGTATCAGGAAGAATGGGGTAAATACCATGCAAACATGACAACTTTATGGATCTACAGGAAAGCATAACAGCAGAAAGGCCTCGGCACTCAAATAATTCTGAGTTCAAGACCTGATCAGTCTCGCGTGAAATTTCTTTCCAGCGGGTGAAACCGAAGCCAGTAATGCAATATTGTCAAGCTGACACTTTTCATCATGTGCTGAGAACATTGTTAATATCATACAATCCTAAGCCTAATAGTGTTATGCAGCTGGTTATAAGGGGATGGGTGGCAAAGGGGTGTGGGGTGAGGGGGATATAAAGTACTTTTGCAGCAAGATGAAAAGAAAACGACAAACTAAAAAGGAACAGCAGTAGTATAATACTTTTCTGCATTAGATGGGAATATTTTAAACAACATATTACATCTTTGAAACATCTAAAACTAAACCAGTAAATGAAAGTTAAGAAATAACACTTTGAATGTTTTGGAAGTGATACAACTAACTGAACTAGTGGCAAATATGAACATCACTAAATCACAATGAGTGTATATGACCAATGTAAATAGAAATACCACTAAGCCCTTATGGGGCTGATTCGAGCTTGGATATGTATATCTAGGGTTTGGGAATAATTTTCTTTATGAATTGAGTCAGTGTTTTCACCTAGCATTCAATGAGTAGATAATAACAATGTCTAGTTAATGACATAGAATTATATATATTAGAATTACTCTTTGGTAAGTTGATGTTCTGTAAAAAAAAAAAAAAAGCGAAAAATGGACACAAATTAAAACAATGCCAATAATCAGAAACTTAATATTTCTTTTTTGATTGAAGATGGAGGTTAGTAATGACCAAGAGTTTGTGTGTCTGGTGCGAGAAGTGCACATACCTGTCCTGGGCCTGCAAGTGATGCAGCTTTTAATGGACGAGAGTGGGGGAAGCCTGCCTTTGATGGAGCTTTGCATGCGATACGAGTCCTTGTTTGGGACAGCTTGCAATGTCAAACAGATCAAAGAAGAACTGCAGGATTTTTTGCAGGTTTGATTGGGGAAGTGGAAATTTGGGGAATAACAGTGGATTTATTAATCTCTTTTCAATGTTTATATAATGAAAATTTTGTTTTATCAATTAAGAATGGTAAATGATGATAAAAAATAGTGCAGCACTTTGATATTACCTAATTCTGCCAAAACTGCCCTAAAACATCAGAATGCTTATGTTGTCCATGTTCAGATTCTGGATTAAAGTCATTTAAGAGAAAGATTTAAAACTAGATCCTATATGCGGCATGGGCAAGCTGAATAAAGATTTTTTTTTTAGGGTCAGATTTGTAGAATAATCATTATTGTTGGAAAACTCTGCATTGGGTTTTGAATTGATGGAGAAATTACAAAAATGACATTTTTTTTTTTTTTCTAGATTGATGACACAGACGGAGATGCTGGTGGCAACATTCGTCTTACATCTCACCAGCTCTTGGGTCGAAACTTTCGCTTGCTCTTATTGCATCACAAGGAGATATCTATGTGTGATCTGACCTCAATCTATCGGCAACAGTTTGGGGTGGAGCTTAGTCCTGCTTTGTACGGGTTTCAAACTCTTTACCAACTGCTTCATTCTTTTCCACACATTTTACAAGTGCGTGGAAAATCCACCCAGAAATACCTTGTTCTCTCTGGTATGCTGGCTACTCCAGGTAGGTTATCACTGGATATGTTGTCACTAAGTCATGTAGGTATACTATTACATTGAAGTAAAGGTTCAATAGAAAGAGGGCTGCTGGAAGTAGAGCGAAAGGTAAATGAAAATGTAATAAATTTCCAAATGAGACAAAACACAGGGACGTATTAACGTTTTGGGTAAAACCTTTCTTCAGCTAAGGAACAGTATATACTGAACACAACAAGCATAGGTGGCCTTATGTGGCAAAACCTGCTCAAGTTTTCTTTTAGCTGAGGGGCTTACCACCAAGGCAACAGTAAATATTGTTATGGCCAAAATTTGGGCAACACCTAAAAATGTGATGCTCTTTGTGCCCTTCAAGGTTCGGGGAACAGTGAGCTGATCACCTACTTGCCTTATTTACCTGATTCAGAGTTTTTCTAGCTCTGTGCTCAGCAATGCTGGACATGGAGCTGGCCACGACACTCCTTTGGGGTATAATGTGGTTTGGATAAAAAAACAAAAAACAAAACAAGCATAGGGAGATCTGTAAAACTCTCAAATCACTGATGAGGAAAAACAATGGCCGTCTTGTAGTAAAGCTAGACCAAAAGTGTAGAAACATTCTCTGTCCCTGTGTTTAAAAGATTTTACATTTTTACTTGGAGGTATTTTTTTTTCCTTTGAAGAATGACTCAAAAGAGCGTTAGATTGATAACAAGACAATGGAATTGTTTGGTTGTGATGCAAAGTCACTTGTCACCTGACTGGTCAAGATTGTAGGTTTTGTCCTACTCAGAATCTTATTTCAATTTTTTGACATTTTTACAATTTAAGGATGGGCTGAAATATTTCTTGTGCCTCATAATGGGAGGGTGGGGGGCTCATGGTGTGGCAGTTAACGCTTTCGCTTTGTGAGCAGAAGGTACTGGGTGTGAATCCCGGTGGCAGCTTTGGAATTTTTTCCATTGTATCTTCTTTGCCAAGTCCTATCGGAGATGGACTATTCGGAGGTCCCACTTTTGATATGACCTTTTCTATATAATGAAATAGAATAGTGAATAAATTTGAAGTGCTACTATTTTTAAAAGTGCTTGTCATTTCAGGGATCCTGCCCCCAGCAAGAGTGGATGTCACCTCTCCCAATTCATTTACTACTCATTCTTCTTTCAATCATAATGTACACCTGAAAAGTAAGTACAGATTTGGAAATATACGTTAAATATGCCAATTTTATCTTTGATTTACAGTAGCATTTGTTGAAGAGACAGGACTTGTGTAGTCACCATCATTGTTATGAATGAGAAAAAGAAGTTTGATTTGACACAAGTGTCAGCACAAATATTACCTCTTATTCTGGCAGCTTCAGTCGTTTTCAAATATTGTGTATGTAAAAATTCTTCAGAATTGTTTCATGGGTTTTGCGGTGAAACAAAACACCTATGTTAATCATTGACAACTTTCAGCCAATTCAATCTTTTTTGCCAAGCAAATGAATCCAATAATGAACTGCAAACTACACACTATGAATGAAAATAGATTGATATATATGTAATGTGTAAATCTTATGGCTACGCCATGAGGAAGAGTGGTCAAGAATAATTTTTGGTATTGCAAAGAGAAGATAATTTGTTTAGTTCATGCAAAAAAAAAGATTCTGTAATAAAGGAGAATAGAAACAATGCATTCATTTTAAAAATCCCAGATGATGAAGAGAAAGTAGAGGAAGAAAGAAAAGACTATCCTTTTGTGTCATTTTGGCAAATCCTGATACATTCCTCCTGGTTAGTCTACTTGTATGCCTTCCTAGTAAAGGCATGGATTTTGTCAGTAGTCAATTATGCAAGCTGATAGCAGAAAATGTACCCAGCAATTATTGTCAGCCATGTTGACATTGATGTCATTATCTCATTCGCCACTAGCCTGACACCAAGATAAACAATGGGTCTCACTATTGGAAGGGAAAGACTCTTCCAAATTTAGAGGGTGACGTATTTTTTTTAAATCATAAAAAATACAGTTATCTTAGAAAAAAGAAAAAAATACTATAATAAACAGAAAAGAATTAAGTTTTAGATAAATATAACTTTATAATAGGCTACAAGTATGTTGTGATAATTTTTATTTTATTGTAGTCAGAATTCACATTCACAATCACACTAATTGATACAAGTGTCAAGGCAAAGATTGAGAAAAAGTAAATTATATCAAGATATAGTACATATAAATGCTACATAGCTGTGGAGGAGACATATAGAAAAAAAGGGGTGGTGGGGGGTATAGAGGAGACCTAACGAAAAAGAAAAAAACCACATATTCATAACATCAAGTCACAAAGGACAACACGATTCAATTACAGAACATCACAACAAAAAAATAGAAAGGTAAAGTAGGAATGACGTTAGAGAAAGCAATGGAAAATACATTCAATCACAGAACATCAAAAGAAGAAAAGTAAAGTAGGAAGACATTAGAGAAAGCAATTGAAAAACTTGTGACAGGAAAGGAACTAAACATGAAAAAGGGAGATAAAAAAATTTGTACGCAACAATGGGCGTTTATTTACCGATTTGTCGTGGTAAAGAGTCCCAGTAAACAACTTGTCGAAAATAATTCTCTGGTACTGCCATGAAAGAAATCACACCCGTTCTCCATTGTTGTTTCAAAATGGAAATCACAGCGAACAACAATACGGCGTGTTCACAAGTCGATATCTCAATGAGAAATGATACGATCAAGACAATTCAAATTCCCAGACAATGGCAGGTGTCTCCTTGTGCTAGTCATATTCGTTTCTGGGTTAGACCACAATTTCCGTATATATATAAACCGAAACCGGACACTGTCGAAAACGAAAAAATGTGAGTGTGTCCACGGGCAACTCCGGGTGAGTTAGTGAACAGGTTTGATTTTTCTGCAGACTACGCTAGACGATTTAGTGGCGATTGAGTTAAGAGAGTGAAAAAAGATCAATATATGCGTAATTTAACACAACTGTTTGGCAGTGCTCGTCCCAAAGAAAAAGATCACCACAATTGAAGCAACTTCAACTTAAACATAAGTGCACAGTATTTGAAGGTTATGTCGAATGTAGTGGTGCTTGATAAAAAAAGAGGAGGCAAGATATGATGAAAAAATCTGTATTGGTTTTTACAATGATTTCCATTTTGAAATCAAGAAATTTTTAAATGTTGAAAATGAGACACAAATGGTATTGCTTGTTGACTGTAGATTAAGCTTATATCACTGTCTTTTCTTAATTTTTTTTACTCATCAGAACTGACAATGACAAGCAATGATACTGAACAAAAGATGAAGCTACCATCACGACCATACGTCTCTTCATCTCCAGTTTCGAGCCCCTCCCAACTTCTCCAACATGCATCGTTGCAGTGGGATCCGTCATTAGCCCTCCAGCCATCTCACACTTTGAGTGTCTTGGGCCCTCTCATCAATGTCAGTAACAATGCCTCACCAGCAAAATCCTCAAACAACTTGATGGATGACGGCTTGATTTCCAGAAACAGTGCGACTTGTCAACTCGAGACTGTCACCCAGTCGAATGATATAGAAATCAGTTCTACAGCAATTCCTCCAGCGTGGACCATGAAGGAAGGAAATCATATGGTTGGTCAATAGCCCATATTTCTATCTTCTCAAACCAGTTGTGTAGCTTACGTACTTCGGGGTAAAATAAATATTATGTGGATGGGTGGTTTTTGTTTGTGTCTGTCGTTTTTGTTTTGTTCTGTGTATTGTGAATTTTTAAAAATATGTTGCAAAAATAATTCCTTAGATGTGAGATCACTGTTACAACGGAGGCACTGATCCATTGAATAGAGGGAAAATGTGAAATTGATGATATGGTCCTTTTTCGTGTCTGGACTCTCAGCTGCTTTTTCATCTTTGTTGTCAATTCTTGCTGATATTTTCTATCATGTACTGTTGATCATAAGTTGGCAGGTAAATTGTCGGAGTGCAGTTTTGGGGATTTATTGTTGAGACGGGCAAGGTCTCTGTTGATAAATGTGTGTATTGTTGTAACTGATCTTCCTTTGAATATCTTTATCCACAGACCTCTACTAGTCTTGTATCTTACAACAAGCCAGGATTTACAACTGGCATGAAAATGGAAAACCTTGCAAGCCAAGAGTTGAGTGAAGTCAATGATGATACAAAGAATTGTATGGCATCTTCCTCTATCAGTGGTAACCTGGCTGACAGTAGTAGTAGAGATAACACCAAAGCGGATTCCATGTCCATTAAAGCGGATGACTCAAAAGAGGATATATTTTTATCCGGTGAGCTTCCCCTTGACACAAGCTCCACCCACTCTTTACTGAATTCTTCCTCCCAATCCTCCAACAGCTCTCCAATCAAACGGCGGCCTCGCATTGCTGCCAATTTCTCTCAGGCTCAGTAAAAAGGATTTCTGACAACCATGTGTTTGAATAAATTTAGTTTTCTGGTTTTTTTTGCTTTATTTTTATTGTTATAATTGTCACAAAATATGATTCAGTTACTTGAATTGTTCTGAAAGCATGTGCGTAACAAAAATAGGTCATGAGTTTTTCTGTGAGATATTCTGAACTCTATACTGAAAAAATTGTTAGTTTTTTTACGCCCTCTGCAACTAATTATAGGTCATATCAAAGGCGGAAACTTTTCTGAAATGTAAAGAGAATAGAATATGTGATTTTCTAAAAAAATTGTTCATGCTTAGTGCTTGGAGAGAGATGTGAATATTGATTGTGCTTGCTCCAATGCATGATTTTATTTAGTGGGTTTCTCCCATAGACAACATAACCTTCTATTTGTATAGAAATCGAAAGGTTGTCTATGGGGGAAAAACATCTCAATAGAATCATCCATTTTCATTTTGTTGCTGCAGAATGTTTTCCAACCTCTTTGGGTTTTGTGAACTTTTCAGTAGTCACTTAAACCTGGTTGATGGTTTTACCGGATTATAGGGAAAGATGTTTGATAATTTCTCTATATGAAGGCTTTTCATTGGTCCATTTAGACCAAGCTATTTATAGATGACAGATATGGGCATTCTTTTTACAGTCAAGACTGTATTATTTGCCAATGTTTGAAGTTATATGGATGGGAATTCTGCAGTGATGATTTTCATTCTCTCTCTGAAGTCTTTGCATGAATCATTTTTTGGGGGGCCAAATGACTAGATAGGACACCTCTGTGGCACACTACTGGTAATTGTAAAGCACTCGCCCACAGATCGGGGAGTCCCCAGTTTGAATCCCAGCCAGTTTAAAAGGCATTTTTTTTCCTCCATCCGTGGGAGTTCAAATCCTATCGGAGATGGAGTATAAACTGCTTCTGAAATGATCTTGTAGAGAGTTGCAAGGGGCGTAAAACTGATAACATGAAAACATAATTATGTCAGCGTGGTAGAAATCCATGTCGTATCTAAATTTGATACGAATGTGGCCCTTACTTTATTTCTTCTCATCATAAAGACTTGGTGAGTGCTGGAGAACTATTTTTCACATCATGGCCATGATTTAAATCTATAGAAATGTTGATTTGGAATTCAATTGTACATTGTGATTTTCTAAAAACTAATCAATTGATGTCATGGTGCTTTATTGTTTACAAAGTTTTAAAAATTATGAATTTAGATGGACTAATGTGGCCACAACACAGCGTGTTATTCGTAATTTGTCAAGTCAAAGTGAACTATTACGCAGTGGTAAAAATCAGTGTATTTGATTACATAATAGTGCATACTGTTTGAAGTAGTGGCACTTTTGTTGTTTTGCATGTCTGGGGGTTTGAAATTGTTTCATCACTCACCTTATTGGCTGGTTTGGTCTTTTACATTTTATGAGAGAAGGATTCTGCTAAATTTCGTGTTTTAATTTTTTTCGATAAAACAAGTAATAGTTCTAAGAGTAAGAGCCTTTAAGCTTAACCAGTAGTGACAGTTTGTCTAGTGCAGTAAAATTTCCCAACTCCCAGTCGAAAATTGGTATTTATTTCTATACATGGGCGAGACAATTAGAGTGAAGTTTATTGGCCAAGAGAGCGGACTTGTGAACTTACCAATCTCTGTATAGACATAGAAGTATGCTGTTGAACCACTCGGCTACCTTAGGGATGATGTCATATTGACACACCAGGACATGTAATGATAGAACATGGGCCTTGTAATTGTTTCCCTAATGTATACCATTTCAAGTGAAAGCCTCGAGTCTTATGATGATTAGACCACCTGGAGGAGGATTTATCTCTCTTTTCTGATAGCTGGTTTCAGTAGTACAAATTTGCATGTTACCACCAAAAAGTTATGGCTCCTTGTGGTGTTTGGTTTTCCACTTCAGAGATTTCAAAATGATGGTGTGAGTTTATTCCCCTTTATGTTACAGAGGAAATCTCCAATCCAAAACTATGTATTTATTGTAATGAGAGAACTCAGCCCAAGCTCTGATGTCTATTTGATTGGTTTAGAAACCTGAGGTTGGATAGACTGTTGTCTAGGGTTGTTCCAAACATAAGAGGATATTGTTGAAAGTATAATTTTTGGCTTCATCAATGATTTCAAAAACATTATTCATAGAATCTTGATCCAAAGAAATCCAGCCTCATAGTGCTGGCCCTACACTGTAATGGTAACAGGGAACTGGGTAAGAAAGAAAGTATTCATATAAATTCCTCGCAACTGTCTGCTTTCTTTTTTTTTTTTAGACAGACAGATATATGTATCAATCGAACCAACTGAAGTTTGCATCCTGTTTCAAAGGGACATTATTCAGTAGTCTTTTGATTTCTGTAAAAATCTAAATTAAATTGTTATACCAATCCCCCTTTTTATCAACATCAGACTTTGTGGGCTAGACCATACTTGGCTTAATTATGTAGGAGAGGATCTTCCCACCTTTGGAGGCTGAGAAGAACTATTTTCAATGTTTTCTAAGATGATTTGAGTGATGAAAATGATGATTTTGATACTCCTCATGCCCCACTCAGGCTCTAGAGAGAGTAATAGAAATGACAGTGATGTAGGTGACAGGACTCCTCTGTGACGCAATGACTCGTATTGCAACTCACCAACGGAACGGGAGGTTTTTGGTTTGAACCTTGGCTAGGTCAAAGTGTAATGCATATTTCTTCTAGTGATATGCGTTCTATCAGCGAACAAAAGGTCACTTCAATAAAATGATATTCAAGTGTCAAAAGGGATGAAAAACTGACAACTTTACACCTTTTATGTATATAACAATATGGAAGGGTGTGTGGTAGACATATCATGAAGAGTGAAACCAATTGGTCCAGAAATGTCAAACTCCTTCAATACATGTTTACACATGTATGAATATCATGCAAAAGGAACATTCAATAAAAACACCCATTTTGGCAAATTTTAGTTGTAGTTGTTTCTTTATTCTTACTCTTTGTCTTATTGATATTGATATGAAAATTGGAGAAAAAAATGATATACATGAAACAAATCATAGGTTTTTACAACCGGAAGTTTTGAAAAATAAAGCCTTCACCGATTGTACAAGTTTTAATTCTGAAAGGGGAGTTATTTTTCTTTCAAATTCACATAAAGACGCTGATACTGGTACTGGTAGCATAACGGATAGCATGCTGAACTGGCTAGCGAAGTCTGGTGGTCTTGGATGGGTGACCACTGATGGCACTATGTTCCAATCATTATGTCCTTGGGAAAGACACTTTACTCTGCTTACCTCACTCGACTCGGGTGTAATTGAGTCGCCAACCCAGTCAAGGGCATTGAATGATCTTGTCAGAATATTAGTACTGAAACACGTAACAGGCTGCTCACACTGTATACACTTCACAGAGTTGAGGATACCTGAATGTAATGGCGTGATGAATATATGCGTTACACTTTTACATACACAATTGTTGAATTTATTTCTGCCTAACAGTCCTTATTTGAAATTAAAAAATTATTTATGCAATATATATATCGGCTAGGCCACATAATCTGTGCCGTGACTCATGAATGACTTTCTGCTTGTTTAAAAAAAATACTCAATACAGACTAAAGATCATGGAGATGTCACTGAAACTAAAACAGTTATACCGAAAATCTGACTTTTCAGAAAATGTATGATTGTTGCTTTGCCTTGAACTGTTATCACAGTTTTTCTGACCCTGTCAAATCAGTGCAAATTGTCCTGACAGAGTACGGTACACTTGATAGATGTTAAGGCACAGTATGCAGTGTTAGATAGCACAGATATAACAAAATTTCAGTGACTAGATAAGACAAATCGCCGGGATGCCAGAGAGCATAAGCGCACACACACAAAGTAAGAGAGGGGAGAGGAGGGGGGAAGCAACAGGCAACCCTTACTCACACATGTCTGTTTTGTTCATAACAAGCGTGCCCACATACGCCACAAGAACAGCTTATTATTGTTACTGTTATATTATGTTAATTCGCCTCTTCAATGGTTTCAAACGGATAACGCGAGGTGTTCGTGTTCTCCTTCACCCGTTACTGTTTGTTATGCAAGTAACGGAAGTGATCATGATATTGATGCAAGCCGATTGTGTGATTCAATGTAGACAAAAACACGTTGGAATCCATACAATACTGAGCTCACCTAGAACTGAAAATTTTATTTTATATCGAAATAAACTCGTGTACAGAATCTAAAAAATATCTTTTCTATACAAATACAGTATAAAAGCTAAAATTTTGTTATAGGCAGAACAGTTTACGTCGCAAAAAATATAAACTAAAAATTCCTTTCACTATAACTATATTGCTAGTTTCGTTATATGCGTGTTGGCTGTATCCGTGCAAGAGTGTATGTATAATTTCCAAAACGATCAATAGAATGTTTTGAGTTTTACTCTTCCTTGCCTTGCAACAAATGACACAAAACACTGAATAAAGCCAAACAACACACAACACGTAGCACAGTTTAGACAAGAGAAAACAGAATTAAATGGGTTACTGGACACTTGGATCCACAGCATCTTCAGCTTCATGTTTGTCCATATGCTGTGGTCAGGATGCCGGCAATAAAATGTGTATTTTGTGTACCATTTGTGGTCAAATTCAAACATGGGGTTTGATCAAACAAACAAAGAAGAAAATGGCAAAAACTGACAAGGATTTGGAAAAGCAGCCAAAAGTTGAGTTAAAAAAAGAGTGCTTGAGGGAGTGCTCCCATTTCACTTTCCATTCGGGGATTCGTGTGTCCCAAGATTTCCATGCGTTTTAGTTAATAAATAGCATCTACAAGTGGGACCTTCGAAAAATGAGGACTTTGAATGCACTCTGTTTACAGCTGTATGAAAACAAGGTCAACCCAACATTTAATTGGCAATAACATTAATAGGTGTTGTTAGTATAGATACATATATTATCTGAACAGTCAGTTGCACCAGTCTTGTTTGTTTCTTCCACAACACCGAATTAACACCACAAAGCAGTGTTGGGGCCAGTCCCATGTTCAGTTATGAAAGGCACACAAGATGCCCACTAAGCATCGCTGAACACAGAGCTGGAAATGCTATAGATCAAAGAATTTGAGATGTTACTGTTTCTTAGAGGCAAAGAGGATGTCACTGAATAGGGATCAATGGCGAACGTTTGTGTATCATGCATAAACCTTACACCGAAAGGTACTAAAACTAAAAGGTTATTGATAAAGAAAGAAAGACTGTTTCTTATTTCCCCCTGCCTGGCTTCCAAGACAACCACATCAAGCCCAGTTGAAATTTGGTCTTTTTAAAAAATGTTTATTTTTAGTAATTGACACATTACACTTGAGAGGAATAAACCTGGAGGAGTTGGTGGCTCCAATACCAGGTCTACCGTGCTTGTATGTGATGGACAATTCTCCCAGGTAGTGGCCACTCACCTCAGGCTTGACTTCCACCTGATTGTATTGTTTCCCATTGTAGACACCAACAACAGAGCCAATCATTTCTGGCACTATGACCATGTTACGAAGAGGTGTTTTCACCACCTCTGGCTTTTCAAAAGCAACAGCTTGGCTTGTCTCAATTTTTTCAAGAGAGCAAGATGTTTGCGCTTCAAGTGACGACGCATACGGGAGGGGAACATTTCTGATAACTGCTCCATGGAGCTGGTCCAAATCTACACCTTCTTTTTCTTCTCGATCAACTCTGCTTCTGACATTTCCGGCATTTTTTATCTTGATGAAAACAACACGTACGTTGCGCACGTTAAAGAACCCTTGGCAGTTAAAAATCGATAGGAGTAGGCCGCAAGGCCGCTGTCGGGGCAAAATTAATTCCCACCACAAAGGTCACAGTGCATTGATCACCTGCTTGGCTTAATATCTTGATCCACCCACAGAAACCCAGCCTCATAGGGCTGGCCCTACACTGGTAAAAGGTAACTGGATAAGAAAGAAAGATGAAAACAAGACTTCTTTGAAAAAAAAAGTTGAAATTTGGTCGGATGTGAATCCATGTTCCACTCCCAGTTATTAAAAACGAGGTTGCTCTTCTTAAATCCATCCATAATTTGTGTTACACTTCTGTAATTTAAATTAAAGGGGCGAAAAATATTTTATGGTATTTGGCCCACTAATCCAAGAAAAATAACTCATGTAATCCCCGAAGTCAATGTTATTTCCTCGGTTGTCTTTCTTTAATATCAATTTCCCTTTCCGGTCAAAGAAAAATAACTCATATAATTCTCTGACTCAATGGTAATTCATCGGTTGTCTCCCTTCTATTGTTTTAAAATCACGATAGGCTTGCGTCATTTGGATCCTCAGAATTCCTTCCTTGTTCGTTACGTTGAAAATTGATTGTTGAAACGTATTCCACATTCTTTCTTTTAGATAAGTATAATCCTTAATTGTCTTGAGGAATTCTTCTGTCGCCCCATTTGTTTTATCTCTAAACATCGGATAAAAAGAGTGTTTACAAACCCTAGAGACATTACTGGTATATATCTGATTCTTTTCAAAGATTCGAATCCTTATATTAGTGTCCTATACTTAATTTCATCAAGTAGCATACCATTCAGATGATTAGTTCTAGACTTAAGCATTTATTTCAATTTAGACCTCTGTACTGGCACTATGAGCAATACACGAAGCAGTATCATTAATCAAAGATAGGCCAACATACAAATTAATGACTGTTGCTCTTGTAGCTCTCCCACAGCTATTGATAAAATCTGTGGCAAAGATTCATCCAAGTCTAATGTATCTTATTGTTGGAAGTGTGGAGCTGGACCCTTATCAGCGTCTCCCCAGAAAGTTGCCTAGGGCGACCCTAATATAGTTTGTTGATCGTAGGCATGCACATTGCATATATCGTCGGCATTCTAACCGTAGTGTAAGCATGAGAATGTGAATTTTCGAGGTAGTGAGAAAAAAACAATAACTGTACACATTTGTAACACGTCAGAAATACTTGAAAAGCTGAATGTACTTCTGGTTTTAGTTGCTTGACATAATGACATCCGTAACTATTTTAGAAAATCTCTAGGAATTGTAATGAATAAATTGATGCACTTGCACGATCGTCACTCGACATTTCCAGGCATTAGGAGTTTCTGACCATGCATACGACGCTTTCCAATGCCAGTTGGACCTGTTTTGTGGCGCACTGTCCATGTAAGTGTAAGCACCACGGTTGACCGCAATAAATGTGTAAACGTCGTTTATAATAATAATAACAATAATAATAATAATAATAAAGCATTTATACAGCGCCATATTCCATTTTGCAATGCTCAACAAAGGCGCTCTACAAAATGAAATAAATAATTGACACGCAGATTGACATTCACATTGCCGACAGCACTAAACATTTACATACTATATACAGAGCGGAAGAATCCGTTTTAAGAGATTTTATCTTATATTTTATCTACATTGTTAAAACTGACATGATTGGTGCTCGCTACATACCAAAAATAGCATGCTCTATATTTGGGTGGAAAAAAAACGGGTTGACCTACTTACGGAGCTTACTACATGGTAAGAGCCTGACGCAGACGATATACTTTTCCCCACGACCACTTTCAAACCTTGGATCACAAAGTCTACGCTTTGGAAGTGAGTTTGTGACCTTAATAATTGAGGTTAATAGCCTTGTGTTGAAATCATTGACATTGCCCATGGCACAAGGTGAAAGGGCTAATTAGTTAACATGGGAAGTTAGGATTGATCCAATGTTCATGATACACCTCGTAATTATATAAAGAGTCAAGCCACTAGACTTTGGACACGGAGGACCGGTGTTCCAGTCCTGTCTGTTGCGGACTTTTTTCTCTGGACCTTTCAGAGTTTTCAAGGCTCTGTCCTGGAGATTCACGACCGTCAAAGTTCTGTTGAACTGCCTTTGATATGATCTTTATGTGTTAAAAAGGACGTTAAATTTCGAATTTTGAACTTTATTGTTATGATTGGATAAACCATTAATAGGTGTCCAATGGAGAGGTCGACTGTGACGCCATCACGAAGGCGATGTTACTGTGTTTTTTTATTTTCCCCTGCCTGGCGTCCAAGACAACCACATCAAGCCCAGTTGAATTTTGGTCGGATGTGAATCCATTTTCCACTCCCACTTACTAAAAACGAGGTTGCTCTTCTTGAATCTATCTATAATTTGTGTTACACTGCTGTGATCTAAATTAATAGGAAAGGAAATAATGTATGGTATTTTGCCTACAAATCCAAGATAACTCATGCAATCCCCAAAGTCAATGTAATTTCCTCGGTTGTCTTTCTTGTTTATTCATTTCCCTTACCCGTCTAAGAAAAGTAACTCGTGTAATTCTCTGAATCAACAGTAATTCCTCGGTTGTCTCCCTTCCATTGTTTTAAAATAATCATCATCAGGATAGACCCAATTTTTCAATTCCTCTAAATTCATAAACTGATGTCCAAGCGAGATCATGGAAATTGTAACATGTGTGATTATGGAGTGTGAATGAATGAGTGAATTATTTCATTCTTTAAGTCATTTAGATCCTCAGGATTCCTTCCTTGTTCTTTACGTTGAACATTGATTGTTGAAACCTATTCCATATTCTTTCTTTTAGATAAGTATAATCCTTGATTGTCTTTACTTGCCCGGAGTACTTCCGCATATGTCATTATCTCTGAACGTCAGAGAAAAGAGGGACATTACTGGTTTACGTCCGATTCTTTTCAAAGATTCGAATCACTATATTAGTGTCCTGTAGTTAATTTCATCAAGGAGCATAACATTCAGAGGATTACTTTCTTTCTTTCTTTCTCAATAACCTTTTAGTACCTTTCGGTGTAAGGTGTATGCATGATACACAGACTTTCGCCATTGATCCCTATTCAGTGACATCCTCTTTGCCTCTACAAGCCTAAATCCCCT